>CABHPR010150481.1:0-21838 GCA_902168415.1 Peromyscus melanophrys | reverse complement strand
AGAAAGAAAGAAAGAAAGAAAGAAAGAAAGAAAGAAAGAAAGAAAGAGAGAGAGAAAAGATACTCCAAAGTTTCCATTTGCAGATGAGGACTCAAGGCTTTGGTTGGTGGGTACTGAACTGCGAGAAGACTAGCATCCCTATTAATCCTAGGATAGCCCAGTGTGAAGGCCATCACTAAGTGATTCCTCACCACAAAGCCTCCAACCTTCCCAATACAAGAGGGAGAAACTGAAGTAACTGGCTTTCTATCATCTCGAAGTTAACCCATGTTCCAGCTAGCTTTGTGGACTTGACACAGTCGAGAGTCATCTAAGTTGAAAACTTGCCTCGATTGCATTGGCCCATGGGATGTCTATGAAGGATTGTCTTGATTATTTATTGACATAGGAGGGCCCAGCCTCCTGTGGGCAACTCCGTTCCTTGGACCAGTCGTCCGTGGTGGTATAAAAAAGCTAACTGAGCATGAGCCTGTGAGGGAGGCAGCACACAAGGCTGCAGCATTCCTCCGTGGTTCCTGCTCCAGATTCCTGCCTTGAGTTTCTACCCTGACTTCCCTTGATGGTTTGTGACCTGGAAGGTTAAGCCAAATAGGACTCACCTCCTCCTGTGAAATGTTTGACATAGCACCTGGCATCTGATGCATGCTAATCAAAAAAGAAAAAGGCGATCATGGTTTGGAGGCCGTAGAAATCTACTCTTTAGCATCTCTCTCTAGGCAGTCCCCAGATCCATATTTCCCAGGGCATTTTATCTCTGCCAGGGCAGATGACTTTCCGGGTTGCCCAGGCAAGGACTAGTAGCACCAGGAAATAAGCACCGGAAGCCTTCTGAGAGGTCCTTCCTCAAGTGTGGACTTTGTCAGGCCTCTGCTTCCCCCCAAAACTTTGCTTCCAAGTGTGAAAATTCATTTCTCAATCCTCAGTCATGGAAGGGGGAGGGTTGTGGAGAGAGGAAAGGTCAGGAATGGAAAGGCAATTGCTCTGGTCTCCGGGGTTGACAGCTCCAGATCCCAAGAGGCTTCAACTGCTTTCAGATTTATAGCCACATAACAGCAGGAAACTGCCTCCTGGCTAAGGCCAGTGCTGCCTTGGGCCCAGGGGGCTCCTGGTTGAAGCTGTCTGTGAATGTCTTTATATCTCTTATCCCATGTTCCCTAAATTTGTGATATTAAAATGACGAGAAAGGCAGAGGAGGGTGATTCATGCCCGAGTGACACTGCCAGTGACAGTCACCAAAATCAAATTTCTCCTAAGCATGACAACCACATCCCAGCCAGTGCCTTCCTCGGCTGGGAGGCTGGATTTGTTTGGTTTCTACAACAATTTTTCTTTTTTAATGTCATTATTTTTATTAGTTGGCCTAATGTTTTTATAATGTGCTTACAGTGCAGGCTCCAGTCCTGCAAGCTCTCCGGGGGATGAGGTGGCCCACGCTTGCTAACCCAGGGACCAAGGTTTTGCACAAACCTCAGACACCAAAGGAAAACAGTCTCTACTCTCTCCTTTTCCAATCCTGACCTGACAGGAAACTGACAAAAAACAGACAGGAGCCTGAACTGGTTCAACCCCTTAGAGCAAAGCTCTGACATTAACTAATGACCCCAACAGGCCCTCCTCTTTGCTCCATGCCCATCTCCCAGTTATTAATAGATGCCGCTGGTTGCTTATATCATTATTTCTGTCTGTACTGGCTTCAACACCTGCCGTCTGCCCTAACATAGTATCCCGTCCTTATTTATCTCACGAGTGTGATACATGAATAAATGATAGCACACCTGTATTTTGGAAGATTAAGCATTTGTAAAAATAATGTAGACTGGATACATTTTCAAATAAACAACATAAATGGGAGAATTATGGTTTGGCGGGTCCATCTTATGAGAAACCAGTTCCAACAAAATATTGCATGCATGTATTTGTTTTGATGTATTTGTATTGACCGGCAAGATGACGAGTTGATTGCCTCCTTCAGATGTATTAAAAGGAAGATTACTAATTTTTCAAATATGTCTATAATGTTCAATTCACCTTTAGTATCAAGGTTATTTTTTAAAAGAAATTTGATCATTTTCAATCAATCAAACCATGCAGCAATAAGTGATATATGCTTTTATTTTTATTTTAAGTGTGAGGAAAAGTAACCCTGCCAATGAGGTTGCACCTTCATGGGCTTAGTGATGAATGAACCCTGTGCCTCTACTCATGCGCACTAACCTCTATCACCTTTTTTTTTTTTTTTTTTTTTTTTTTGGTTTTTCAAGACAGGGTTTCTCTGTGTAGCTTTGCACCTTTCCTGGAGCTCACTTGGTAGCCCAGGCTGGCCTCGAACTCACAGAGATCCGCCTGGCTCTGCCTCCCGAATGCTGGGATTAAAGGCGTGCGCCACCACCGCCCGGCCCTCTATCACCTTTTTGATTGACTCATTTTGAGGCTATCATCTACAAAAAACCTCAGAGTTTCCACTAGAAATACTAGAAAGATGTCTTTCTCTCACCCCGGTGTGCTCATGGAGGCCAGAGGTGAATGCCATCCTTTACTGATCTTCACCCTATCCCCTTGAGTCCAGATCTGGCTCTGATGTAAACCAGGATATCGGAGTTTTTCAGCTATGCCAGAGGCCAGCAAGTCCCAGCAATCCCACTGTCTCTGTCTCCTCAGCGACATTGAGAGTCAGGCATGTGCAGCCACACCCCATTTCACCCTAGATACTTTTGAGGCAGACTTTTATTTTCCCAAGGGCAGGACCTTGAGTTCTTAATTACATTTTTTTTCTTCTGGTTTGTGCTTTTTGTTCTATTTATCAAGCCCTTTTGAAAATCTGTTCCTTTTATCTAGCCTATTAGCCGTCTTGACCAGCTTTGTGCCAACAGCAGATTTGATCATCAGGTCTTTTATGTCTTGATCTAAGTCCCTGATAAAGCTGTTCAACAGGCCAGAGCCAGGAATGCAGTCCTGTACTTTCCCATTTTAGATAAAAATTAAATAAATAAATAAATGTTTTTATTTGTCTGTCAGTGTGTTCCTTTCATTGTATGCAATGTTCCCAATAAGCAAGATTTGTGTTGAACAAATCAATAACCGGCACCGTGACTGGACTGAGTGACGGTAACAATAAACAGCAATCCCAGTTCAGCCTGGGCCAAGCAAGCAGCACAGCAGTGCAAGGCAGAGCCACAGAGCATATGGCTGCATCCACCTCTGTGCAAAGAATCCAGATGGAAGTGGGAGGTGGCCCGGGACAGAGTGAGAGACAGGAACAGGGCTGAGTGAAGGGGCAGCAGACAAATGAAAGCAGACAGAGAAGAGTCTGGGGACAAGGTTCCCAGATCAAACCCTGGGACTACGAGGTTAATGTGCACAGAGCATGTAGCAACTGCTTACTTCCGTCACACACAGAGCTGTGGCCTTTCTGTTTGATGTGCCTATTCAAAGAACTTCTTTTCAGCCTTTGTCAGGGATGTGTGGGAATAATTTTCTTCTTATGGGGCCTTTTCTTAGGCTGCAACTGAGCAAATGGCCAGTGTTGCCCTAGTCCTCCTGCACAGCTTCCCAGAAGCTGCCTACTGACTCCTACATCTCTCTGTATTAAAGAGTGAAGAGTCCACCTAGAGGATACCAGTACCACATTCGTGTATAGTGCGTCCTGGGTGCTGGAGCGTAGATTAAAGCAACGTTTAGATTTCTGTGCTCAGTCTTACCAACTGAAATGATAGTATCAGGACTTCAGTATTTTTGTAAGGCTAAATGAAATAGCACATGACAAAAAGGTAGAGATGAACTGCTGATCCAACCAGAATCTGAAGACCCAGATTGGCTTATTCCAACTCTCTGGTTTCCTCAGTTTGTAAACCCAGGTAGGACTCAGAGTTGGCAGGGGAGTTGGCACTTCTTGATGTTTGGCCAGTTACTCTCCATCCCTGGAATGCGTGGAGCCTTTGTGAGACTCCCACATTTGTATCCATTCATTCACCCAGCATTTGTTGACTAGGAATCTTGACCAGCCCTGGGTTGAGTCTCAGACATACATGATGACTAAGGCAAGATCCTGGCACTCAAGTAGCTTGTGGTCTATCATCCATCACCATACTAAGAAACAACCCCAGACCCAGTATGCAAACAGAGAGACAGACAGACATACAGAGGGAACACAGCAGGAATAAAAGTCCACATATCAGACTCTTGCTACATGCAATATACTCTAATGTTTTCTCTTCGTATTAAATTTTTTAATTGGCTTCACCAACCACTAATAGGATGTTGAATTGCAGTTTTAAAATTCCACTCCAGAGCTGGAGAGTTGTGCCAAGTTCTGTTACTAGTGTTTATTAGACTGCTATGGGAATGCCAAACAAGAAGCTCCAGGGCCTGTCTTAAAAGTCTGACGCTTCCAGGACAATCAGATCTGCAACAGGGCACTCAGTGCTGCTGGAAGGGGCCCAGCATGGGCAAGTACACAGAGAAATGAAAATGAGGGTGTTTAGGGAACTATATGACCTTTATGGGTGGGTAGAACGCCAGAGAACTTTGCAGAAAGTGGGGGGAGTATGAGGCTTTAGAAATATACAGAGATTTTATTTATAAGCAAAAATTATTAAAGCAATGGTTGAATGTAATGAGAAAGAGTTTTATTGCCAAGTAAGAAATGAAAGATAACATTCAGGAAAAGAAGAACTGGTAAGCTTTATTTATTTGGGGTGCGCGCACTTTGAGGAGTGAACGCACCAAAGTCTGAATTCAGGCATCTTCCTCTGTCACTCTATGTTTTGAGACAGGGTCTCTCACTGAACCTGGAGTTCACTGGTTGGCTACGCTGGCTGGCCAGAAAGTTCCAAGGATCTGCTTCCCCAGCTACTACCGGTCACGGGTAGAGTTACTGGAATAAGCTACTGTGCCCAGTTTTTACATGGCTGTTTGAGATTCAAACTCAGGTTCTCACGCTTGCACCACAAGTACTTTGCAGACTGAGCCACCTCTCCAGCCCTCATAGGATCTGTTTCTTAAAGGCCAAGTGATCATAGCTATCCAGACCTAGATTACAAGAAAAAGTCAAACTGTCTTGACTATAGCCGATCAGCTTGTAGGTAGATATGTGGGTATTGGTAAGCACTGGCTGGGTAGAGGTATCTTCAGATAGGTGCTGGAATACTCAAAGGTGCTTTCAGCAGGGTTGTGTCTACATCACTGACAACAGTCTCAGCAGGCCAGCAAATCATAAAAAGAGTTTAGGCCCTAAGGAAGACAAGGAAACCCAGGTAGGACTTAACGCAGAAGATACTGAAAAGTCATTCGGAGCCTTGGCATCACAGGTCAGCAGCAGGCGGATTGGAAAGAAGCCCCGAAGAAGGCAACATAGACAAGCATCTGAGGTTGCAAGCTCGTGGGTGGTGGGGGTGGCCTAGGAGAAAACAGGGCCAATGACAGTGAAAAGAAGGGTTAGTAAATACAAAGTTGCAGAGTCGACATGAGCAAGAGGTTGATCAGACAAGAGAAATGAGAGCGGTGTAATCCCAGGATGATGCCTCAGATTATTAATTTGTACATCATGGAGGGCTGTGAAGCCCTCCAGGGAACAGATTTGGCATAATTCGAGAGACAAGAAGATAATCTAGGCAGCACAAAGACACATTACCAATCTTAGACTGTTTTCCCATGCATTGTGGACAGAGATATACACCCAGGAATTATACAGCTACTCCCCTTTCCTAGACAACTGAGAAATCATTATCAGATTCCCATTGTCAGCCATAAAAAGAAATACACAGGAAAAGCATAATGAAGTATTTGTTACCTTGACCTTCAGAAACACCATCTCTCTAGTCATAGATGAACCTAGGGTACATCGTCTGTAAGCAATGAATCATCTTTTTTTAAGGGTTTGGGGGATCAATCTTCAAGGGGAAAATGTGTATCTCTAAAAAAGACACATCCAAGTCCTAATCCCTAGTACCTATAGGAAGACCTATAGAAATAAAATCTTTTAGTTATGTAATTAAAGCTAAGAGAGATATCTTGGACTTAGGAGTCCATGACTGCTGTCCTCGTAAAAGAAAGACAAGGGAAATTCAAGACACAGAGACCCAGACTGGTGGCATCCATGTGCAGATGGAGACAGAGATCAGCTGTGCAGCAGGTGGTCAGGGCAGCTGCCTGATGCTGGAGCAGAGCATGGGGCCATTGACCTTCTCAGCTTCTGGAAGGAGCCAATCTTACCAGCACTTCATTGGAAACTCCTTGCCCCCAGAACTGTGATAG
The DNA here is from genome assembly GCA_902168415.1 of Peromyscus melanophrys. NCBI lineage: Eukaryota > Metazoa > Chordata > Mammalia > Rodentia > Cricetidae > Peromyscus > Peromyscus melanophrys. The sequence goes on along the minus strand of CABHPR010150481.1, from coordinate 15,586 downwards.
CATAAATTTAAGTGGTTGAACGTCACCATCTTATGGCAATTTTTTTTATAGTCTTAGAAATTTGAAGTAGTATCTCATTTTTCTAAGCTTTTTCTATGCCATTTTGCTGTGGGATGTTCTGTATGCTCTGAATGCATTGCTCTGATTGTTTAATAAATAAAGTGCTGATTGGCCAGTAGCCAGGCAGGAAGTATAGGCAGGACAAAGAGAGAGGAGAAGTCTGGGAAGTGGAAAGCTGAGTCAGGAGACACTGCCAGCCACTGCCATGAGAAGCAGATGTTAAGATAACGGTAAGCCACAAGCCACATGGCAACTTATAGATTAATAGAAATGGGTTAATTTAAGATATAAGAACTAGATAGCAAGAAGCCTGCCATGACCATACAGTTTGTAAGTAATATAAGCATCTAAGTGATTATTTTATAAGTGGGCTGCAGGACTGTGGGGGCTTGGCAGGACCTGGGGAGAAACTCATCATTTGAGTAAAGGAAACCTATTGTTCTCTGGGAGTTTGCCTCTTCCATCCGGGCCATTTTCCCTTGAAGAGACATTGCTTCAAGCTGGTCTTTGTTTTTCTTCATTTTATTTAACCTTTCAGTAGCAGCACGTTTTTCATCACAGCTCAGATTTTGTTCTGAGCTCAGGATAATACCTAAGTAAGCAGGTCTTTACTGTGATGTACTGAATGCCAAAGGCACTTGCAAGTCCCACGTGTAACAAGGACTAAGAAGCACCTTTAGCCAGGCATTTAGTAAGATGTGGGAGTCTTCTCAGTGCCCCTTTGTCACAGTTCATCAAGGAGCTCTGGAGACAGGTAAGATATATATAACCAGTCCTAAACTTGACCTCACATAGATCATGGAAGCTGCCATTCCACTTCTGTATTCATTGGAGAATTCTCCTGAGACAATGATCCTGACCTTAAAGCTTTTCTCAGTCCAGAGTATTATTGCATTCCAGGGAAATAACTCTTAGATTTCAGAAATAAAAAAAAAAATCTTCTTAGGAGGTTGGCTAGCCCCACCAGCCCTACACTGCAATCCCAGCACTCCAAAGATGGAAGGAGGTAGAAGGGTCTCAAGCCTGGGCTACTGAGACCTTATTTAAAATAATTAATTAATTAATTAGTGGTAGATAGCTGAATACATCAAAGGTTTCTCCTGCGCCTGTAGATCAAGGAATCTGTCATGATCTTAAGAAGCCATAGTGTCTTCCACTTGTAAACCTAACCCTGCACAACTGAGTCTGTAGTGTGACATTTAAGTTAAAAATGTTGTGAGTGGCGGAATTAAATGTACTCTTCTTTCGTGGTCATTGGGGAAAAAAAAATGAATGAAAGGATTTAACCCCAATGCCTATATGGCCTTCACTAGTCACTTGACCTCTGTTTGGCATTCAAGGGGGATGGTGAAAAAACATGTGTGAATTAATTCATCCTGACTGAAAGGGACTTTAAAATACTGTGTAGATGATAAGCATTGCTGTGTGCTGTAAGGCCCACGGGAATCTGACACAAAGCAAGGAGCCAGACTCCAAGCTGGGGATTGTACCCAATGAAGAATGTAAGCACATTGGAATGCGAAAGAACAGTTAATGTTGCTCACCAGATCGAGAGAGAGATGAAGAACTGTTCAAATGTGGATTCAGTTTTAAACCCCATGTGAGCCCAGATGCTCTCGAAACGGCTACACTTCAGCAAACGCCTGCACATTTAAACAAAAGCAAAAGACTGAAGCAAACTGGAACTGGAGAAGAAGCAGGTGCATAAAACAAATGCTGTGGGCATATGTGTGAGCACAAACAGCTCATTGTGCCATGTAAGTCATAGGATTGGCATGTGCATGTGCACATGCACACACACACACACACACACACACACACACACACACACACACACACATCTCTTAAAGCCACCCATTTTTAACATTAGACTCATTAGGAAAAGAACCCTTTATCAAACCACAAGTCTGTAGATGTGGAAACGCTCCAGGAAACACGACTTAGATTTGTTTTCTATCTTTCGGTGAATAGACCCCTAGCTTTACAGTAGCCCTGGGGCAGCCACTGTTCCTTACAGTTACAAGTAAAATGTGGTGTTAATTCAGCCCTTTAAAACATAGTTCAAATTAAGCCATGGAGATGGGGTTGTAATGTGTTCTACAAGAATGAAAAGCTATCTTAACAGTAACAACAACAAAAACAATTTAACAATTTTTCCCAATTTAAACAACTCCTGGCTTCAGTAATTACAGGGGGAAAAATGGCTCTGAAGATTGAAAACACATCCACACAAAAGCTTTCCACATCCAGACCAAAGTTAGTTTTGTTTGCCTGTCTGAAGAGCAATTAAGAGCTTCTGGTGGAGTAGCACAGTCTAGGATGAGAACAGAGTTTTCTCAACTGGCATCTTCTCCCAAATGGTCCTGATCCATAAGGAAGCAACAGTGATCCCAGAGCTCGGGACCTCATGCTGAACTTAAACGTGAGAAGAGAATGAAAGGCAAAGAATTCCTCCTTCCCAAACATTTCCTTTTTCAGTGAGAAGATGTATTTGTTCTTTGTAGTGCTGTTCCTCTCTTGATGGTAATTCTTATCCAATCAAATAACCAAGTATGGCCAAAGGGATATTCGGGGTTTCCTGGGATAAAATGTTTCTATATTAATATAAACTATTGAGTTCTCATGGTTCATTGATGAGTCACAGCTGCCTTCACATCCTTTGCTCTCTCCACTCCTACACAATTAAATACATGTTGCAAGCATATTTTTGTAGATTTGTTTTCCGTCCTTTCAGTGAATGGACCCCTGGCTTTACAGTAGCCTGGGACAGCCACTGGTCCTTATAGTTACAAGTAAAATGTGTTAATCCAGCTCTTTAAAAACTAATTCACATTAAAAGTTTGAAGTTCCAGTGAGTCTTGTTTACAAGCACATACTTTTTATTTTAATCATAATGCCAGCCAATGGCTGCGCTGTCATTCCAGTACTTGGGAAGCAGAAGCAGGGGCAGAGGGATTAGGAGTTCAAGATGACCATGGCTACATCCTGAATTCAAAGCCAACCTTGGCTATCTGAGAGCCTACCTATCTCAAAAAAACAAACAAAACAAAATAATATAGTGCTGGAAGGGGACATAGAGGCTATTAGAAAATAAAAATACCACTGCTTTTATCGGGGAGAGAGAGACATTTTCTTCAGTGGCATAGCCATTAGTAAGTTGCCCACGTTCCAGTGAATAACTCCTTACGTGTGCTCATACAAGCAGCCCTAATGTTAGAAAGAGACATGAGAATAAGATGGTTAACTAGTTAGAAAGGAGGAGGCTTGCAGGAGGGGGTGGTGATAAGAGAGGGTAATGAAGGAGTGAATATGATTAAAGTACATTTTATAAATGTGTGGAATTGTCAAAATGATGCTACATAGAAAAAATAGTAATTTAAACTTTAAAACACTAATAGGAGTCAGTCCAGGGAGCCTCCAGGTACAGAGAGGGATTCTGCTGTAAGTATTTGGTATCTTTACAACCTTCTTGGGCACAAACAGTTTTTATCATTCTCTTTACTACCCAAAAAAAAAAAAAAAAAAAAAAAAAAACGGGGGGAGGGCAAATATGGTAACTATCCAGTAAAATTGCCCTGTTCCTTCCTTTTCTAACCCTTTTAAACTTCTGAAAAGGCAGGAGAATTGGGAGTATAAGAGTCTCCTGAAAGGTTAGAATAATTAAGGAAAAATTTTAACAGAAAGAACGTAAAGTTTCTAAATACTGAGCCAAATACAAATTTTCCTCTTTTACAAAAGAAAACTGTTCAAGAGGTTAGTTCATCCACAGGGGTCATCTCACAAAGTTCCCAGTCCTAACTCTGCTCCGGGTCCTCACGTTCACAGATCTCCTCTCTCTGGCCTCTCCTTGTCTTGGAGCACTGCACGATCTGCCCACAAGATCTAATTCCTCTGTGGCAGAACATTTCCAGATCTGGGGAATTCAGTCTTAAGAGTCAGGTGCTTCCAGGATAGAAGCCCACAGTGTTGTGTGGTACTGCATGCCGCAAAGCTGCCTGGGAGCTTTTGCACTGAAGCCCACAGCAGAACAGTGAGCCCCATAGTGGAGAGCTTCTATAGTAACATACTTTTGTTTTGTTTTGTTTTGTTTTTTGAGACAGAGTTTCTCCATGTAGTTTTGGTGCCTGTCCTAGATCTCGCTCTGTAGACCAGGCTGGCCTTGAACATACTTTTAAGGTATTCTTTGGCTGAAGCTAAAACGTTCTTGAGAAAAGAAGCAAGGTGCTTTCAGAAGTGTGCTAGTCTTCCATCTTTCCTTCTTGAATGATGACCTTAAGCTGAGCATACTCAGTAATATATGTCTTTGACTGAATATGATTGCCCCCAAAGTGTTTGCCCATATGAGCATGCATAGACTTCCTAGATAAAATCCCGGTGCTTTCTTTGATGGAGGAACACATTGCTTTGAATGCTGCTCATGCTTTTCTTCCCTGCCACAGTAAATAAATACCTACTCTTATTTCTGGACAAGGCTCATTTTGCCCTTATACTCACCAAAATGTGAAGCCAATGCGTTGTTATAACTGCACCATGAGGGCTCACTGAACTCAACCTTTAAAAAGTAAACTGAAGATATGCCTGTCCCTCCTGTCCATCAAACTCTGAAATTCTAACACTCTAAGCCAGTGGTTCTCAACCTTCCTAATGCTGCAACCCTTTAATACAGTTCCTCGTGTTCTGGTGACCCCCAACCATGAAATTATTTTCATTGCAACTCCATTCCTGTAATTTTGCTACCATTATGAATTGTACATATTTGTGTTTTCTTAGGCAAACCCTATGAAAGGGCCATTTGACTCCTCACTGCATAAGAGGTCACTACTCGAAGGTTGAGAACCACTGTTCTAAACCAATCATGAGGAGGAACGCTTTCAAAGTTCAGTCTTATTATCACCCAGAGCTCTGTATTTCTTCCTCTGTTCTTCTTTCCTACCTTCCATTGCTTTGTCCTGTCGATCTTTTCTGTGAGGGGCATCCTCTTCCTCATTCTCTATACAGGAAAGATTGAAGATCTTTCTTACAAGTACATGTGTTAGCTGATTCAGAATCTGTAATCCCTACATTTGGGAATCTCGAAGCAGGAGAACCGTGAGTTGGAAGCCAGTCTGGACCACATAACAAGTTCCAACATAGCCTCTGCTGCATGGTGAACACGCATGAGATGCAGCTTGTCTAAAGTGAAACAAGCTATTAGGAAAAGAGTTCAAGTGAGCTGGGTCTGCTGCCTGCCAGTTCTAGACAAAAGCTGGCTTCTGGAGTCTGTCCACATTACAAAACACGGAAAGCATAAATTACATATGAGGAGTATATTCAGCATCACTGTTTTATTATTTAGGAGAAGATGCCAGTAATCCCCAGCCAATGAAAGAGTAATCCCAGGCTGTCGTGCTGACTCTTTTTTGACACACTTACATTTAGGAAAGAATCTAGAAAATGTGGCACCACCCATTCACCAAGCTCCATTATATGAGTACAACTAGCATCCCTCCTTTGGAGAAAATATAGAAAATGTAGAAAAGATAGACAGGCACGAAAACAGTCACCTGTATCACAAGCTCAAGGGACATCTATGCATTCAATCATTAAAGTGAAAACAAGATCCCTTTGACATCACCTATGAAGAAACCACAGAGTAGTATTAAGAAGGTACTGCTAGGGCACGTTCATAAAAGCATTTCATTCATTTGCAGATGAGAACCATGAGAAAGGCCAACCGTCTGACTTTCCTACATAGGACTCTTAACTCGTTACATTAAAAACATGACTTTGGCTGGGCGGTGGTGGCGCATGCCTTTAATCCCAGCACTCGGGAGGCTGAGCCAGGCGGATCTCTGTGAGTTCGAGGCCAGCCTGGGCTACCAAGTGAGTTCCAGGAAAGGTGCAAAGCTACACAGGGAAACCCTGTCTCAAAAAACCAAAAAAACAAACAAACAAAAAAACATGACTTTGGGGCTGGGGAGATGGCTCAGCAGTTAAGAGCACTGGCTGTTCTTCCAGAGGTCCTGAGTTCAATTCCCAGCAACCATGTGGTGGCTCATAACCATCTGTAATGGGATCTGATGCCCTCTTCTGGTATAAATAAAAATAAAGCATTCATATACATAAAATAAATAAATATTAAAAAAATGACTGTCACTGAAGGTGTGACTGTTCGTGTTTCCTTTTACTGATTTATATAATTAGTGCCACATCTAAAATTAAAAAAACATAGTAATGTACAAAGTGCTATTCCATGCTTTAAGAACACATTCATCTTCACACCTAGTTCAAATCCTAGTCTTAAGGGGTCAGTGAAGGTTAAAGGTCACTCTAGCTACCGGTCTTGGAATACATGTGTGCACACATTTTAAAGTTTTTATTAGGTACTCTTGTATTAGCTTGATGTTTGAATCATTGGTGGCCACCCTCCACTTTTAATAAGCAGGAAGTCCTGTCATGTGATTGTTCCATGGCTGTATTGAAGCCAGTTGTTGAGCAGACAGGTTGGTTGCTGTGCTTACAAAGAGAGCCCGAAAGTAAGCAAACATGCCAGACCTCTTCATTCTAAGTGAAACTGTAGCTTAAGTTTTCCTGCCCGGCCCACGGTCAGGATTAATCTCTTTCACCTGCCAGTCCCACAGCCGCTCAGACCCAACCAAGTAAACACAGAGACTTATATTGCTTACAAACTGTATGGCCATGGCAGGCTTCTTGCTAACTGTTCTTATATCTTAAATTAATCCATTTCTATAATTCTGTTCCTTGCCACATGGCTCGTGGCTTACCGGCATCTTTACAGGCTGCTTGTCCTGGCGGTGGCTGGCAGCGTCTGGCAGCGTCTCCTTCCACCTTCCTGCTCTTTTTATTCTGTTAGTCCCGCCTATACTTCCTGCCTAGCCACTGGCCAATCAGTGTTTTATTAGCAACACATTTGCCATACAGAACATCCCACAGCATGAAACCTCTTTCATTTCACTGCTCATTCAGAACAATGGGATTTCAGAGCGCATTCACTACTGTGGGAAAATGGAGCAGCAGGTAGAAGGTGCATTTTACTGTCTGATACCAGAGGGAAAGAAGAGAGGAGTCGAGCTGAGTTCAGCAGGCAGTTGTGCAGAGTCGAGATCGTACTGTTTTGTTATATTTTTGCTTATGAGTACTGAGTTTTATTATACAGATAAACAGAATTCCCCAAAGCCAAAAAAAAAATGTGTTTAATGCTTTAAAAAGACACACTAGTGACTTTGTCCCATAGTCTCTATCTCTTTAGCAGGTGGAATCACCTGGGTTGAGGGTGAGCACAATGCCCAGGAGGGTCTACAGGGATCCTGAACAAACCTAATCATTACCACTAGAAAGGGGAAAAGATGGCAGTTAACTTAGGGCACACTTCCCTTGGTCACTATGTTGCTAAGATGTTGTGGTGGTTTGAATAGGAATGGCCACCATAGGCTCAAATATTTGAGTACTTGGTCATTAGGGAACAGCGCTTCTTGAGAGATTAGGAGGTGTGACCTTCTTGGAGGAAGTGTGTCCCTGGGGGTGGGCTTTGAGGTTTCAGAAGCCCAAGCCAGACCCAGTGGCTCTTGCTCTCTTCCTGCTGCCATTGGATCTGGATGCAGAACTCTGAGCTACCCTATCTGCCTACACACCACCACGCTCTCCACCATGAGGATAATGAATTAAACCTCTGAAACTGTAAGCAAGCCCCAGTTTAATGCTTTCCTTTATAAGAGTTGCTTTCATCATGGTATCTCTTCACAGCAATAGAACACTGACTAAAGAAGTCTCAATGGCTTCTGGGAAAAGTCAGGAACAGAAGTTGGGAATGAGGGCTTTGGCCAGAACAAGTAGGATCTCAGTAACACTTGAGGTTTGCCACAGGATTTGCAGCAAACTGAATAACTCAGCTGGTCACAAACCCAGGTGTCTTATAACAGGTCTTCCACAATTCAGGGTTCTCAGCCCCTCCCCAGAGTCAGTGAAAACACAGGACCTGGAAATTTGATGGCTTACTTGAGCCTTTTACCCAATGCTGCTTAGCAGAGCCATATTGTCTACCTACGTGTGCACACACTGATGCTCCTGTTCCTTTTAAGAGTATAGCACAACCTTAACTAAAATTACACAACCATCTGGTCAGTTCAAGTGAGACTCAGGGCTTGAGGCAGTGTTTGGGGTCTGTGCTGGTTAGGCTTTTTTAATCCACTCAACACAAGATAAGGTCATCTGGGGAAAATGAACCTCAACTGAGAAATGCATCAATCAGACTGGCCTGTCTGGAGGTCTGTGGGGGCATTTTCATGATTAATGATTGATGTGGGAGGGCCCATCCCATTGTGGGTGGTGCTACCCCTGGGCAAGCAGTCCTGAGAGGGATAAGAAAGATAGATGACTGGGAGCTTGGAAACAACATTCCTTCTATATTGCCTGCTTGTTACTGACTCCAGGTTCCTGTATTGCTTGAGTTGTTTCACTGGCTGGCTTCCTCTAATGATAGACTATAAAGTGTAAGATGAAATCAACCCTTTGCTCCCCAATTTGCTTTTGGTCATGGTCTTTATCACGGAAATAGAAAGAAAACCAGGATGTGTCCTCAAGTTTATATTCACTCCGTTCCCTCTCATTGCTATAATTAGTAGAATAATCATGCATAAAGAGACATCTGAACAAGAACTCAAATATTGACTTTATTAATAGACTAAGAAACCACCTAAACATCTCCTACCTAGTGTTTAGTCCTCTTGGGAAGAGGTAGACTAGAGAACATGCCTTTGTATCTCCTCATCCAAATTGAAGACAGACTAATGAGAAAGGGGAGATTTGGTACAGAACATACGACTTAATCTACTAATAAACATTACAATGAAAGGGAAAACATAAAAACAACAGCCCTTCTCCACAGTTCCATAGCTATGTATAGTGGCAATTAATGAGGCAATTCCATGTAGTTTATCTGATAGTCAAAAGGGGTTTATTTTGAGTTAACTTACAGCAAGCAAAGGGAGTTGGTTACAGGATCTAGGAGAGGTGAGGCCCGGTCCAACACGGTTCCCTGGAAAACTCTGACTTGGTCCGCAGTACCAGCATCATCATCCAGGATCAAGAGGTAGCCAAGAGACAGTGAGCATGTAAGCATTTCAGGTCTTAAGGGGTCCCCGCCCCGGCCGGAGGCAGATACCCAGCAGTTACCTGCTGTCTATTAGGGGTGGTGCTTCAGAAGCACAGACAACTACCCTACAGCCATGGGTAGAAAAGTCAGGACAGGAAGTGAAAATATCTGTCTCCCATATCACTCTCATTGATGTAGGAAGATCCTTCCAATATAGGAAGAAGGGGTGTGTGTGTGTGTGTGTGTGTGTGTGTGTGTGTGTGTGTGTGTATGTGTATGTGTGTGTGTATGTGTGTGTGAGAGAGAGAGAGAGAGACAGACAGACAGACAGACACAGAGACACAGAGACACAGAGACAGAGAGGGGAGAGACATATATCTACTTCCTTTTAATGAATATAAACTTATTCTTTATAACTTGACAAAAACATTGCTTCTTGACTGTTTGCATTAGTTATTTATTCACCCAAAGGGAAGGTGGGTGTCAGGGAGGGTTGCCTCAATTTGTGAAGAAAAAAAAAGAGTTCTGTTCTCTGTTGAAACACGGCAGAGGGTCCAATAAATATTCCCTTCACACAAACCACAGATCACAACTCAGTACAATTTTGTGGACACTAGCATCAGAGAATAGCAGTACACTCCTAAGGTTCCAACCCAACCAAATGCTATGAGAGATTCAAAAGAACTCAGAGCTTTTCCACCTTGTAGATCAAGACATCAGGACACCAGACCCTCATCAGACTTAGCAAGAGATCTTTAAAAGAACATAATACAATAATCAAGTTCAATTTGTGTGGCACAGATTGCAATCATCATTAGAGTTGAAGAAGTTGAAGAATGTTGCAGGATAGAAATAATAAATAAGGTCTCTAGGGCAAGTGGAAGGAAAGAGAAATTATACATACAAGGGATGGTGTCACAATGAGGACAGTACATGGTAGATGAGGGACAAAGAAAACTCTGGATAGGTAAAGAAGGTGATGTTCTGTGATAAGTGCTGAAACAGAACACAGAGATCAAGCCTGGTAGAGATCTCAAATACCAGGAGGAATCGTTAAGACTGGATATGATAAGCACTGAAGATGTGGTGGGTGTTCTAGCACAAAGTTCTCTGCTGAGACATGCAACCCTATGAACGGAATTGCGCTGGGCCCTGAAATATGTGAAAAAAGGATCATAAATTCGAGCAGGGTGTGGTCTCAGAATTCTTGAAGCAAGTCATCTAATCTTACAAGGTGTCTTATGATTCCTTCTCTTTCAAAATAAAGCAGGACTGGAAAACTTGGGATGGGATGGGAAGTGTTCCGTTTACCAGCCTCTCTTCAAGTGAACTTCTAGGATGATCAAGAACAGGGTAAGACACAAGGCAGCAAGCCTCCCCGACAGGAGAAAAGAGCCTATACCTGTTAGTCTCTAACCACCTCCAGGAAATCCCCTATAGTGGGAGATGTCCAGAGTCAGCTCAAGGACCAGCATCTATATATTCTTTGGCAGCATCCCCAGAGCCCTGAACTTGCTGAAGCAGAGCGATACCAGATGTTCCGCAGTCATGTGTGAGCTTTTCTTCAACCTCAGCATCATTTGAGAGGGAGGCTGGCTGGTCAAACACTCCCTTCGTATCGTGCTAACACTCTGGACTTGGTCCATCACCTCTGGGAGGCTTTTCTAACCAACTGAGCACCACCTTATGTGTTACCTAACATCTTTTAGCCTTTTTGGATATTTTCTTTAATGTTCATACATGCAGATGTGTTCTGATCAAATCTAACCCCCTTCCCTCCTCTCTAGGTCCTCCCTTACTCTTCCACCACTGCTTTTCCTTCTCTACTTCATGTGCTCTTAAAACACACACACACACACACACACACACACACACACACACACACACACATACACACACACACACGCCATTGAGTAGTGCTGTAGCCTCTCAGGGGCCATCTCCATGAAGAAGACTGACTCTCCCTTCCCCAGAAGCCGACTCAGGTAGGGATAGGACTTCACGAACCTCTCTCATTTGTGCTAAGATTTGGGCTGGCCTGATTTTGTACAAGTTTTGTGCATATAGCCGAAGCTTCTGTGACCCCCAAGCTTCTGTGACCCCCCCAAGCTTCTGCGACCCCCCAAGCTTCTGTGACCCCCAAGCTTTGGTGAGGTCCTGCAACTACACTATCATGTCCTGAAAAAAGAAACTGACTGTAAACACTTACTCATGCCTTTGGCTCTTGCCGTCCTTCCTGCCCCATTTTTTCTGATGAACCCTGAGCTTTGGAGGAGGGAATGTGACATAAATACCTCATTTAGACTGAGCACTACACAGTCTCTTATTCTCTGCATATCTCTGGATTAAGTGTTTTTTAAAAAAATAAAATAAAATCTTAGTTAAGGGATAGTTACTGTATCATAAAATTCAACTGTTTTTAATACAGAATATACTGGGATTTAGTACATTTACAGAATTGCACAATCATTGCCGCATCCCAAATTTCAAACATTTCCAGCACTCTAATAAGATCCCTCATGTCCCTTTTTACCTAATGTCTTAATGATACCATTAGCGTTGCCTGTAGACTAAATAGTTAAAACTAAGGTTAAGACACAAGCAGAGTCAGGGAAGTGGATTTGTACATGAACACGTTGGAGGAAGGTGAACTTGGGAAATAAGGAAAGGTCAAAGGTTGTACATGGTTCATAGGTCTACTGAAGGCCTCAAATAGCCTTAGAAGCCAATGCTGGAGTTACTACATGACTAGCAGCAAAGTGTAGAGGCTTTTATTTCCCAGCATGCCCTGTACTTACCACTATGCCTTGTACTTTTATTTATCAGTAACTATTTATTGATTGGAACTGAACTAAGTTGAAAAGATGCAGTATTGGTGGAGGGAAAATACTTCATCATGAATGTTTGTCACCTAGCATCCTTTCCTACCCCCTACAGCCCCTGATGCAACCTTTTAGGTGACCGGCCCACCCTTCCACATGTATTCTTATAGGAACAATAATTCCAGGAGTCTAGAAGCCATGAGATCAGAGTTTTCCTCCTTCCCACCTGAGCACATCTACAAAGTCTATGCCCCAGCTGTCCTGATTCTACCAGATGCGGTGTGCTACAAAGCAAACACTGTGCACCTGTTTCTCCCCCTTCCAGAAACACCCTGCTCCTGCTTCATCACAAGCCAGTCGCCCATCCTGTGTGTGCATGCGGCCTTTTAGATACTCAGAACTGCTTTCTGTTGCTTGCAGCCAAGCGCCCTAAGACTTTCATATATTATAAAAAAAACTATAGAAAATCATTGATAGCTTCTACAGGGGACATTTCAAGGGCAAAAGCTACGTGACTTAGAGAGACTGTTTGTAGCAGAAAAGGCAGAGGAGTTGGATTTGAGCCTCAAGGTTCTTTTTTTAAGTCATGTGACAAATTTTGGAAAACACTATTAATGATCATAAATAGTTTTATTATCTGGTGCACAAGATCAGCTACATATGTGCTACCCCACTTAGCTACAGCTGTAATTTGGCCATCAAAATGATTTCAGCTCAGACATTTAAATGAACCCTGGATTCTTTTAAAAGTGTGATGAAACTAAGCATTAAACATTCACTCTTTGTAATTTAAAAGTTAGCCCCTTTGTAAATTTTACTGAAACTAGATCAATGTTCTCGGGAAGTTTGGTAGCTTTGAATATAAGTAAAACTCTATGAATGACTTTTTGATTAGAGTCAACCAGATAAATTTGTCCTATAAGATTTATGTTTTTAAGCTTCTTGTAACTATGAAACTGCTGTGAGTCATTTCAATTTTTAACATAATCTTTAGATTGCTATGAGATAATATTATCTCAGAAATCAGAAACCATATATATGCTACCATACCCTTTAAGTCATCTGCTTTTCTTTTTTTAATTTTGGCTTGGGATAAGGGAAAGAAACATAGTAAAATTAGACCTACTGAGCTTAAGAATACTGACATTATGTCTTAAATAATACTTAATTTTAAAATTCTTTGCAACTTTAATTCATGTCCAGACTTACCCCGCAACCTCCTTGGTACCTCTCTAAATACTGCCCAGTGTTATACATTGTGTTTCTATGTAAAAGGGTTTTGGTCATTTGAACTTTCACCCAGATGGGCTAAGAAAATTGCTTGTACATTTCTTAAACACGTATCAACAGTGCAGATTATTTTAAGACCTAACATATGAGGATGAATAATTTTTACATCCTTTTTGCATTGTAGAGAGAACAGCCATCACGGCTTGTCAAGCAGTTGGTGTCACAGCTCAACCTCACTCACGTTCTGTCTGGGCAAGTGATTCAGTGTTTGCCAAGCACTGCTTCCTGCTGAAACAGAGTGCCTAGGCTATGAGTCAGCTGTACTAGGAGTCAGGAGGCTTTGATGCAGTCTTATGTTTTGTCTTATCACCCAAGGTTCAAAATGTGTAGTTCTTCCTCTTCAGAGACAAGGCCCAAGATGTTAGAAGTCTCAGCCCAGGGCTGGGTTATTAAAATGTTCATTTTTCAGAAGTCATGGATTCCAAAATAATTGCACACCTCTAAAATACTAAATAAATGAAATGGAAGAGTGGAGAACTCTTCAAGAAAATAGCAGATCAGTAAATGGTCCAAAGTAGCATCTTAATGCTAAATGTCAACTTTGTGGTTCCATATTCAGTTGACTGAGATGAAGGGACTGGGCAGAAGACAGCTGTCAGATGGAGTAAGAACACAATAAATGTGCTAATACATGAAAGCCATTTATGAATTTCCATGCTGCTTGTCATTGAGTAACAGTTCTAATCATTTGATAGATGTGCATTCTATTACTGTTATGTCAGATTCCAGCTCTGCATGAGGGCAGAGTCTGAAGATGGGGGATGCAAGAGCAGCAACAGGAGGCATCAAACACAGACACTTCTTAGTTTCGATTTTAGGAGAGATGGACAGAGAGGAAGTGCATCTCGGTATCACTTGTCCTACTCTAACAAGAGCCATCCCTGGCAGGACAGGTCTCAGTAGAAGATGTAAGGCATTGTCAAGGGAAGGAGGTGAGCTGGGCCATGGTGGTCAGGAGAATCTTGCAGCCTAACTGACTACACAGAATTTAGTAAGCAGGGATACATTCATATTATTCCAAAACACAGATCATTTGGTTTTGGACATGAGTTTCACTTCCTTTTGCTCATATTTTAGTCATCATTAATAAACTATGACAGAACAGAGTTATCATTTCCAATCATTTTCCCTCAAGTTCTGATATCATTAATAGAATTAGCATTTTTACTCATTAACCCCATAACCCAATATCTAAAAACCTAGAGGCATATGACAGCCTGTTCTCAGGCTGGTAGCTTTTGTGGCTACAAGGACACTAGACCAAACAAAATCTTCAAGCCAGCCCAGGCATATTGCCATGTCCCAAGCAGTGTATTATTAACTCTTAATGGTCAGAGTGTCCAAGAAAAAATCCTCAGGCCAAAGGTGCTGCAGTTATTATTTAAATTCTGGCATAATACAATGTTTATTTTTTTATATTTTTTATAGAATTTGTTTATAACTATAATCCTGGCATTCTGTTGTTCTTTGGTAATATAACATCACAGTGACTCTGCATGAGCTAACTTTTCTCAGAAAAGGAGGTCCTGATCTCATTCTTTTATCATCTTTCTACATCATTCTTTGCTGATTAATATGTAGGATCAATGTGTAGGACAGAGGTAATTTCAGCTAGTCTAACTTTGTTGCTGTATAGGCCAACTAATTGCCTGAGTGTATAGTGGGAAGAGGCTTCCAATATGATCTGTGGCCAACTCCTTTAGCCCACCAAATCTTGTTGACCTTTTTAACTTTACTTTGTTTTGATTATCTTGTTCCTTAGTAAGTACAGGGACAGATATTTCAAAGATGTCTCATAGCCTCATAAAGAGACCTTTGACTTCTTTATGTGTGTCACAACCTCCAAGGCATAAGGAAGACCTTCAAGTTGATAAGGATATCTCCATAAAAGCAGGGGGAATAGTATGTTCAGGACTTTCCTGGGGAAGCTTAGAAGCAGCATTCCTGGGAGAAGGCATAAATGATTCATAAGAAATTTTCCAATATCCCCAAATTGTACAAATATTAAAAGTCTCCCAAGTATGTAACAGGTGGAGATGAAAACCAAAGGTGGCATGGCAGCCATCATGTGACTCAGTTTTGCTGGATCTTTGTCAGGCAGCTGTGCTGGCTTTATGACTTCTGTCATTCCATCCAGATATGGCTACTTCAAACTGATGCTTCATCAAATTCCTTCATCCCTTTCAGGTATGAGAAGTAGAGTATCTTTGTTTTGATTTGATTCAGGGGAGCTGAAAGCTACAGGGCATCAGACTGGTACTCACAGGGCTGTCGTGTGTGTGTGTGTGTGTGTGTGTGTGTGTGTGTGTGTGTGTGTGTGTGT
>CABHPR010150480.1:0-23550 GCA_902168415.1 Peromyscus melanophrys | reverse complement strand
AACTAAATCCTACACTATGGATCTGGTTGCTGGCAGTTGCATCATTAATTAGCTGTGACACATAGAGCAAGCTTACCTCTGGTCTCTACTAATTAATTCTCAATTGATTTTTCGGTGATAGGAGAAAGGTAAGGTGAGCCCACATGTGATTCCAGAGTTCTAGACCAAATTAGCCTATTTGAAACCTTTTTTGTCCCCTCAGATGGCAGAGGTTACGGTTCTCAAGTGACCCTGGGGCCCACCACTGGCCACTATTAATTTTCATCTCTTATTAAGCTTTTAATACATTGTATAGAGAATAGCCACAGCTCTTTAGAAGACTACTAGAAAGGTGCAAACTACTTTCTTTCAATTTCTACTTGAAATTAAGTGAAGGATCAGAGTTCCCATCTGTCTTTGAGGGGCAGAATTAGAGTGGTCATTTACAATGTTAGCGGAAGGCTGCTGAACTGTAGCTGGGTCAAGTCCTGGAAGTAACCACCCCTCTCTGAACATGTCTCTAAAATACTGCACACCTAACCTGGCCCACTTGGTGTTATGAGGCTGAATGGGTGGTAAGTTTGAAAATAGTGTCAACTGCATACATTGGTGTTAACATCTTAGTGACATACCAGTACATTTTTGCCTTCAGAGATGCAGTTATTTGTATTTTATATGGGGTACTAACATAATGTCTATTGGTACAACTTCCCATATAGAACATCCAGACTTTTGCTCAATATTTTAGTTTTGGGTATTAATTTTCATGTATAGAAACCCAGGAACAAATGTGGGTTCAGTCTTTACCCTGAGTTGACAATCTTATCTCCTTTTGTCCTTTGTATCTCAGTGGTTGGGTCTTCAGGATCATAGGTGTGAAAGTGTAGGGTATAAGATCATTGATAGTATTCAGACTCATTCAAAAAAGTATGGCAAGGTCAGAACAAGAGAGTTAATTACTTTCAAATGCAAAGAATAACAATTATAGCTGTTGTAAATCCTCCATTGAATTCAAGCATCTGTTATTATTGAGCAGTTTAATAATTTGTTGATGTATTTGTGTGTCTACTCAGTGGTGTGAAAAGTACAGACTTTTAAGCCTTATGTATCTACAATATTAATTTTTTAATGCTGAGGTATCTTTATATCTTTCTGAACAGCCCTGCCGATCCACAAGCTCAGAGATACATCTCGGAAAGTAAATGTTTAGTGAGTATGGTTCTTTTACTCTCTCTTCCTTGCCCAATGTAATTAATTGTCAAAGGTCATGACATACAGTATTAAACTGAAATTTATTTAAAGTTTTTATTTAATTCTATATTTGGCATACTTGTATTTTTCAGGTCATTGAGAAAAATGGGAAATTACGATATGAAATAGATACTGGAGAAGAAACAAAACTTGTTAATCCGGAAGATGTTGCCAGACTGATATTCAGAAAAATGAAAGGTACTGCACAAAAGTTAACTGTTAAATTATTTTATTTTGCAACTTCTTTTATATAACTTATTTACATGTACAAGTGTATATGCCTACATATGTGCATATGCCTGAGGTTAGAGGCATCCATCCCCTGGAGCTGGAATTAGAAGCACTTGTAAGCTGCTTGATGTGGGTGCTGGGAATCGAACTTAGGATCTCTGCAAGAACAACGCATGTTCTTAACTGCTGAGCCATCTATATCCCCTAACTATTAATTTTAAATGGTTCCTTAACATTAAAACAGTTGGGATGGTGGTTCTCAGTGCGAGGAGTTGGAGACAGATGCATGCTTGGGACTTGCTGGCCGGCCATCCTGGCCTACTTGAAGAGTTCTAGGCAAGTTAAAGCCATCTTAGCGCGCGCGCGCACACACACACACACACACACACACACACACACACACACACACGAGCAAAGAAAAAGATTTGAAGGGGAAAACAGTGAGTGACTCCACAAACCAGCAGTTAGATCTAAACTAGATTCTGCTTGGCTACCAGTTGGTTCTAACCATAACCTTCCCTGTAAGAACAGGTTGAATATCTCATATCTGAAATGCTTGGGACCAGAGGTATACAAACTTTCAGGAATTTTCAAATTTGGGGATGTTTATCTAGAATCTGCCAGTTAAGAATTCGTAATCCGCCGGGCGGCGGTGGTACACGCCTTAAATCCCAGCACTCAGGAGGCAGAGCCAAGCGGATCTCTGTGAGTTGGAAGCCAGCCTGGTCTACAGATCGAGATCCAGGACAGGCACCAAAACTACACAGAGAAACATTGTTTCAAAAAACCAAAAAAAAAAAAAAAATAGAATCCATAATCCAGAATTCTGAACTCCAAACCTTTCCAAAATCAACAACCTGTTGAGCATTGCAGATTCCAGCTATTTAAATCATAGTGTAAAAGGTTCAGGCCAGATTAACAACTTCAGAACTTCAAGGTTGGCAATGCCCTCCCCATGGTGATGTGGGCAGATTGACACTGGCTTTATCACCACTCCAGACAGGCTCAGTGAGTCAGTGGCACTTTGTAGAACAATTTGGGAAATTCTCTAGATTCCTTACAAGGCTCAGTTCAGCTTTGTAGTCGTTAAGATCTTGTGAGGAGCCGGGCTGTGGTGGTTCACACCTTTAATCCCAGCACTCAGGAGGCAGAGGCAGATGAATCCCTGAGTTTAGGCCAGCCTGGTCTGCAGAGCCAGTTCCACAGCCAGGGCTACACAGAGAAAAACCCTGTCTTGAAGAAAAAAAAAAAAAAATCTTGTGAGAGGCAAGGCAGTCTTTTAATGTCCTGAGCTCATGGGGGGGAGGGGGGAGTCTTCAGATTAATGTCTTTGGAACTAGTCCCCTGGACCCGATCTAATTTAGATCTCAGTCCAAGACTGAAAAGCTGGGCTCTTTGGAAAGTACCTGGTTCTGTGTCCATAAGCCATCATGAAAACCACAAGAAGCACTGCATGGCTTAGGAGCCACAGGAGGAGAGTGGACAGGGTGAGAATTGGGACTTCTGTATAGTGAGAAAATCTTTGGCTTCAATTGGGAAACTACAGAAAGTTTCATCACTTAACATGTCTCATCATAATGTGTTTACTTATGTTTGCTTTTAAATGTACAGAAACAGCACATTCTGTCTTGGGCTCAGATGCAAATGATGTAGTTATTACCGTCCCGTTTGATTTTGGAGAAAAGCAAAAATCTGCTCTGGGGTAAGTGTAACTAACTGTCTTAACTTGGTTAGTTAAAAGAAATGCAAATTGCACTCAGTCATAAAATGTAAAGTTACATTTAGAAATAGCTTAGGCAGTACAGTGGCATTCATAAGTTATTTCATGGTAATGTCATTAATACTTCTTTTTATGAAGCACCAAGAGAATTTAGTATTAGATGCTGTGTGCCCTCTTAACTGTTTTGATTGGGAACTGTTTATGAATCATTTTGCCTGTTTCATGTAATTGAAGTTTATGTGGGAAATACATAAGAATATTATTAAAAAAATGGGTGATTATTGAATAAAATGGGCACACTAAAGAAATCAAAATAGCTGCTCCATGGGTAAAAGGGATGAGTTTATTCCAAACCACCAAGGCTGTCTGTCAGGGAAGCAGGGGGTGGGGGAAGGGGGGGCATTCCAGGGCTTTAAAGGACATGGGTACTTGGGAGGAGGGGAATCTATAAGCTGGGGTGGAGGACTTTGAAGTGTGTAACAGGTACTTGTTGAGTGAAGACTGAAGGAGTTTAGAAGCTAGCATAGACCTTGATATGCTAATAGGCACCACAAGTGTATGTTAATGGAAGAGGCAGAGGTTTCTCTTGCCAGAAGTAAGAATGCTTCCTTTTAGCAGGTAGAGGGTGCTGACTTTTGTCTAAACACCAGACTTTGGGAAAGGGGATTTCTTGGGACCAGACAATTATAATTTATCATAATTCTTAACATCTAAACAAAAAAAGGTCCATTTGGTCCTCACAGGTGTCATGAGATGCAGTTCATGAGCATGGGTGCCCTTACTCTGCTTGGTAGAGTTCTACCTGTATTTTGGCTAGCAGAATTGCCGTATTTATTTGTGTGCCCACAGTAAAGAGATTGGAGACTTCCATGATGTTTTAGACATTTTTATCACTTCTAAAATGTGTTATCGTGGGGATTTATTTGCTTTGTTCATTCAGTCAAAAATTACTGACTTCTTTCACCTCCTAAGGTACATTGTATTTGGTAGAGTACATGGAGATGAGTGAGGCATGACTCTGACCTCAGAATTAACTAATTAGGACAGTGTGGTCATTGTTTCAAAGGGGTATTCTGAACTGTATGGAGGCAAGGTACTGATCCTAGACTTTCAGAGCCCAGAGACTCCCCAGAAGAAGTGAACTTTTTTTTTAACCATAGATGTATTTGAGAACTATCTTTTTCCATTTCTTTCTTTTATATGTGTCTGTCTGCACATGTACAGTACACATGTGTTTGCTGGTACCTTTGGAGGCCAGAGGACCCCATCGGGTGTCTTCGTCGGTCACTTTCCACCCCATCTCTTGAGACAGGGTTTCTCATTGGACCTGGCACTCAACCATCTGCCTGGGCAGCCTGGTTATGATCCTGTCCTGTCCTGCCATACTGGCGCACACACACCCTGCCCCAGCACTGTGGTTACAGACACACACCACCACACTTGTGTTTTATGTAGGTGCTGGGGATTCAAACCCAGATCCTCATGCCTGTGTAGCAGGCCTGTTTGCCGACTGAGGCCCCCCTATCCGTGACAGTTTCATTTTTTCTCAGTTAATACTTTGTAAGCACAAACCATGTTGTCAAGAGTACAGGCTCTAGCCGGGTGGTGGTGGCGCACGCCTTTAATCCCAGCACTCGGGAGGCAGAGCCAGGCGGATCTCTGTGAGTTCGAGGCCAGCCTGGGCTACCAAGTGAGTTCCAGGAAAGGCACAAAGCTACACAGAGAAACCCTGTCTCAAAAAACCAAAAAAAAAAAAAAAAAAAAAAAGAATACAGGCTCTAAACAGTGTATTTTTAACCAGAAAGTGAATTCCAGTCACCTCCTTTTCACGTGTTCTACTTCTTGCACTCTCTTTTGGAGCATCATTTGCTAATGCGTGAACCTTTCAGCAGAGCATAGCTACAAGTATAGGACTGAGCATGTTGTGATATGAAATTCACTAAGAGCAAACTGTTCCCAGAGAAGCAGCTGGAGCCGCTGGATTTAATGTGTTGCGACTGATACACGAGCCATCTGCAGCTCTTCTCGCCTACGGGATTGGACAAGACTGCCCTACTGGGAAGAGGTAAACGCCAGAACTGTAGTTTTCAATGCATTATAGCAGTTGTGTCTATCGGCCCGGTGCCGACCTTTACATAGGAAAGGCACGTGACGCTCACCTCACTAGTTCTGAGCAGGTGGCAGGGAGATGCAGGGAAGCAGAAGCTGAGAGTCCTGTTACCCTCATTTTGCTGTAGAATTGGACAGTTGTAGACTGATCTGGTTTCACACTTCACTGGAGCGCTGTCGGTCTTACTGCACCTCCAGTTTTTAGACGTGCTTAGGAACAGTCTGTATTTAACAGTTGATGGCCACTCACGCTTAGAGAAATTAATTTAGATGCGGTGTTAACCTTTCCAAATTGTTTGACCCTGTCCAAATTTCTCATGGCTAGAGAAACTAATGTGTCTAATCACTAGGAAATTATTTTGAGGTAAACCAGATTAATGTAAAAGTAGTATGAATTCTGGTATACCAGAAATAGGGAGCTGGCTTCTAGTGTCCTTGTGTTTTGGATCCATAGGCTGTATATGGATTATACATTGTATAATATTAACAGGATTTCTGTACTGGATTCTATTCAGATTCATAATAGTCATGAACTCCTTGTTTGATTTACTTTGAAAAGTTAGTGTTTTGAAGTAACTTGTATAATATTAACAGGATTTCTGTACTGGATTCTATTCAGATTCATAATAGTCATGAACTCCTTGTTTGATTTACTTTGAAAAGTTAGTGTTTTGAAGTCTAATTTCTCAGAAAAATAGTTTCTCCAGCGTGGCTGGCTGAAAGGAACACTGATTTGGTTTCAGAAGAGTGTGTATTCAAGGCTGACTTCAACACTGGTTGGTGCCTAGAGACCAGTGATGGCACATGCCAGCTGTAAACTTTCCTCATTGTAATGTAAACAGATTCAAACTAATGGCTTCAGAAGTACAGTCTGGCTTTAAAATGTGTGATTCTCAGATGTGTTACTTTTTCTTCTTTGTTTCTTGAAGCAATGTTTTGGTGTTTAAGCTTGGAGGAACATCCTTATCCCTCAGTGTCATGGAAGTTAACAGTGGGATGTATCGGGTTCTTTCAACGAACAGCGATGATAATGTAGGGGGTGCACATTTCACAGAAACCTTAGCACAGTACCTGGCTTCGGAGTTCCAGAGGTGAGTACCCAGTTCATCGTCACTGAGGTTTCTCTTCAAGGGTTTGGTTTGGTTTTCCCTAATTTCAACCTTTCTCTTTTTTCTTTCTCTTTTCTTTCTTTTCTTCTTTCTTAGAATTATTTAGGTGGCTGGAGAGGTGACTCAGCCTCTTGTAGGGGATCTGAACTCAGGTATAACACACTAGTAATGGCTGAGCCATCTCTTCAGTCCCAGCACCTTGAGCCGTTAGTGTCAGCAGCTAGCTCACACCACACACACTGATTGTGTGGTGACTGTAAAGGTGAGGCCCACAGTCGCCAGTCTGAGTGCTGCCTTGTGATAGACTCTGAAACCAAAGTACACTTTGTCTTGGTTACTTAATACAGACATTCAAAATAGTGTAAAAATTGGTTATTTTTCCTGAAAGGACCTAGACAGTACACTTAGAAAAGTTTAACAGCATTAGAAGCTACGTTCCTAGTTTTTGATTAATTCATTATTGCTGTAACAGTATTTAGATTTTAGTGACATTAAATTATAAATGACCTAGGACCTTTAAACTTCCAGTGTTACATTTTTAGGTTGTTCAAACATAATGTGAGAGGAAATGCCCGAGCCATGATGAAGTTGATGAACAGTGCTGAAGTGGCCAAGCATTCTTTGTCAACCTTGGGAAGTGCCAACTGTTTCGTCGATTCATTGTATGAAGGTCAAGATTTTGATTGCAATGTGTCCAGGTAAAGCTGATGCACGAAAGAAAGTTCAAACATTCTGGGGCATCTTGTGTGTATAATTTTCCAATGGGCAGCTTTTCTCTCTTTCCTTGGTTATCTGTAGTGAGGGAACTTCACTTTCCAGATTTGGGCTCATTTTTATTAGATTAAATGGTTGTTACAGTTTGACTACAAAGTTCTTGCTCTGTAATCATTACTCTTTATTGAAGATTGACATCTGTCTTGGGCTTGCTGTTTTGGTTAGGCTAGCTGACCAGTGAGCTCTCAGGAGAGTTATCTGTGGTTCCCCCATCACATCCCCTAATGCTTGGGTCACAGACACATGCAGCCATGCCCAGTTTGTTACATGGGTGCTAGGATTCAAACTTGGGTCCTCACCCTTGCAGAATAAGTGCTCTTACCCACCAAGCCATCTCCCCAACTCTTAGTTTTGTTTTTTTAGACAGGGTCTTATATAGCCCCGGCTAGCCTCAAACTCACAGTACCTGAGGATGATCTAGAACTCTGGGTCCTCCTGTATCTACTTCCTCAGTCCTGGGACTGCAGACATGCACCACAGTGCCAGTTTGTACAGTAGTAGAGCCCAGGACTTCATTCATGCTAAGCAAGCCCTCTACCAACTGAGCCACATCCCTAGCCAGTATTTTATATTTTAACCATCTTTATGACATTTAATAAACACAGACTTAATGTGCATAAAATAGCTTTTAATAGCATGTCTTTTATGTGATCGAAGACATTGCTGACAAGTGATTGCGCCTTTATCCAGATGAGTGATGCTGCCCTTGCCTCCCACGTTGCACATTTCCTAGCAATAACTAGTTAGCCTGTTGCAGTTTCCCAGCCATCTGACAGCACACCACTTTGAAGCACAGTTAGAATTACCCGGCTTCCCAAGTTGTGTTTTCAGGATGCTCTTGACTGAGTTTAGGCAGCTTCTCCATCTGTCTCGTAATTGAGGCTCTTCCCTTCCGTTGGCTTTTCTGAAAATCCTGCCCATGATGTTTAAATTAAAGTCACGTTGACAGAGGGAAACATTACAAACACTGCTCTTTGGGAGCCTTTGTGGTGAGTGGCTAGCTCTTTAGCATAGTCCAAAGGACAGAAAACGTGTTAAAGTGCATTAAAGTCTCTTGAGAGGTGGAGAGTCTTCACATTGCTTCTGTTTCCAGAATGCCTTAGTGCCAAGTCTGTTCAAATACTCCGTGTGTACGTGCTTATTCATAGCCACGTAAAAAGGGAATGAAATTTGTCATTTTTCATTAAGGAATTGATCTCAAAGATTTCAACCATAAAGTATATTTAGGTTTTTGTAGGTAAGAAAATTTAAGATCATTTACCTGCATTTGAGAAATTAAGTGTGGGTCAGCGAGATGGCTCAGCAGGTAAAGGTACTTGATGACCTGAGTTCGATCCCTGAAACCCACACGATGGGAGAATCAACTCCTCTAAGTTATCCTCTCTCTGTACTCATGCACCATGTACATGCATACAATTAAAGAAATGTAAAAGAAATTAAACACACAGGGATTAAAGAAGTGAGCTGCCACTCCGGGCAAGTTGTAGAACTTGCCATGCATTTAATGGCGATTTCTGAGTTTTTGTTTTTATTCATTAATAAAAATGTGGTATCTTTTTTTTTAAGATTTATTTATTTATTATGTATACTTTCTGCCTGCATGTGTGTCTGCAGGCCAGAAGAGGGCACCAGATCTCATTACAGATGGTTGTGAGCCACCATGTGGTTGCTGGGAATTGAACTCAGGACCTCTGGAAGAGCAGCTAGTGCTCTTAATCTCTGAGCCATCTCTCCAGCCTCCAAAATGTGGTATCTTTAAAAAAAAAAAAAAAAAAAAGTTGAATATGAAATGGAGTAGTATAGTTCTCATGGAGAGAATCTGTCTTGATATTACATGTCAGTATACAACTTTTTTAGTACAGACTGGATTATAACATGATCTCAGGCTGTAAAGGGAAGTAACTAGGGATAATTGTTAAAGCTTGGACATATGAAAAATAGCAAAATGGTCCAAGTGATGGTTTTATTAGAGTCAGTGGATTTGCTATTGGGCATACCATGTATTTGTGCATCATCTTAGCTATTTTTTTTGGACGCTTTATGGGTCAGCCATGAGCAAGGCAACTCTCCCTTTGAATTGGATATTAAATATTGTCAGATGTGTAGGTGAATAACTCGGATGGACACACACGCGCGCGCGCACACACACACTGTTTAGTAACCCGCAAACCCATTCTTAAGAGATTGGCGTTCCTCTGCTGAGAAGTCAAACGCACTAAGCCTTTGCTCTGCCCTCTCTGTCCCCATGTTCACGTCCGCACGTGCAGAGCAAGGTTTGAGCTCCTTTGTTCTCCACTTTTCAACAAATGTATAGAAGCAGTCCGAGAGCTTCTGCGTCGGAGTGGATTCACGGCAGATGATATTAACAAGGTAATGCTCTATCCTTTCCTAATCTGTTTTCGGGGCAATTTCACATTGAAAACTTAAGGAATACGGGTGTAGAAAAATGTTAGTTTCAGAACTTTTGTTAATTAATTATGATCTGGTGAACTCACATATGGAAGTGTGTATTCTGTTTCCTCAACAAAACAAAACAATAGTTCTCTTCCAGTAGTGTTTATCTATGTGTGAGACAGACGGGTCTTGAAGTGTGTCCTGTGTCCTAGGCACATGTGCTTGCTGACCACTAACCATCAGATGCTCTAGGTAGTCACTGTCATCTGCCCTAATTTGATAAGTTGAGACACTCAAGTCCAAAAATGATTTCCTGAAGATCTCGAGGTTAGTGAGGAATAGAAGCAAGATTTAACCCAGTATCATTCCTGAATTTGGGGGAATGACTTGCAGGAACATAGGTAATTCCTGGGCTGCTGCATCTGGGAAAGCCCCCCAGCTCTGTCTCCCTAGAGCTCTCTCCTTGCAGCAGCCCCAGCACACTGCCTTTTGTCCCCGGCAACTGTTACTCTGTAACTTAGAGGTGGGCCTCGAGGGTCTGGATCCTTCTGAGCTTAGGAAGTTTCCTTAGCTTCCGGAGTTTCCGGCTTCCCTCTTGGAATTCAGTGGAAAGAGCTGAATGGTGTTGCCTCATTGTCTGCACCTTACTTTCTCAGAGAGGGTTGGCCACGCTTCACCAGAGACTAAGTAGGTAGCTGATGCTGAGGCTTCTCGGGACCAGTAACTGGACGGTCACCTGGGGCACAGTCGGAAGCATACTGTGCATGATCCCTTAGTGTCCGTTCCCTTCCTCCTGTGTTCTGGGGCTCTGCCATCTGCTGCCCTTGCCAAAGAGAGAGCTCCACTCTCAGCGCTTGGCTAGAGCGAACATTTGTGTCTTGCCCAGGTGGCAGGTTAGTAGCAGCAAGGACTGGAGCCCTGCGTTCATGGCTGTTCTCCGGCTTCACACAGGACGTAGGTTAAGGAGTAGCCATGTGCAGTCCCCACTCCATGGTGGTATAAAGAGGATGAACACAGAGAACATCTGCTACCTCTAACGCTTCAGTTTAGATGACAGTGTACTCTGTCAGCTCTAGACAGGCCTGACAATACGGTGGCCAATCCTCTTACAGGGAAAGGAGAATGAGCGATTGAGCTATAGGCATTACAACATTTAATCCACAGAAGCATTAACAGATAGGCACTATCTACATTTTCAGGTGTTTTTATTTTACAAAACACTGAAAACTAGTAGTAAGAACAGGTAATTACCACCATGTGTAGGGTAATGTGTACAGTAATTCTAGTACTTGGGAGGGTGGAAGCAGGAGAATTAGGAGTTCAAGGTCATCCTTGAATGCATATAAAGAGTTCAAAGTGAGCCTGGGCTACATGAAACCATCTCTACCCCTTAGCTCCCCCAACAAGTCCAGCCTTCCCCTCACCCCCCCCCCGCAAAAAGACAATTAACTATGTTACTGTACAGAAGGTGTATTACAAATTACAATATAAATGAAAACTATTTTCTATAAATATCATTTCTCAGATTCAGTACTTAAATAATTTTATTTAGAGTGAAATCTACTCTTTACTGTCATATTTATAGTAACACTGTCTTTTTCATCCTAAAATGAAAGATAAAAAGCCAAAATTTTTCAGATTTTTTTGGGGGGGGGGGGGGTTTTTACCTTATAGTTTACTAATATAGCTTTTTGTTGAATATGAGAATTTTTAAAAGACATTTTACATTTTTGTTCTGTGGGTATTTACTAAGATCATAAAACTTTAGGAAAATATTTCCTTCTTAAAGGCAAACCCACGTTTTAAAAAACCTGGTATTTCTCATACCCTCACCTGAAGATTGGCATGGTATCCCTTGTCTCAAACCACATGTTCAAGAGCACTACTGTTCTAACTAACTAGTTCTAACTGCCCTTCTTTGTCACGTCTAACTTGAAGAGCATCCATGGGATGAGTAACTTACCCCACGCTGTGTGTTTGTTCAGCATTCTGCATGTCCAGAGTCTCAGTTGCTGGCTGGATGAATCAAGGAGAAACCTGGGGAACTTACAAAGGAGTAATTTTACATTAAGCTGTCCAGAGATGAGATTTAGTTAGATAGCATACTGAGAATTTAAATACAGCTTTGTACAAATATAAAACAATCTATAGTAAAGTTCTCTTATAGAGAAAATAGCAATATAGGTTACAAAAATGATGTAGAGGTACATAAACATTTCTTATAAAGTGTTGGGACAGTACAGAATGTTAATTACTTCCTGTTTGGTTGACTTCATAATTAAACTTTGTACCATATTAATCATAAGCTCAATATATATTTCTGTACTGTATTTTATAGTGTGATTCTGTATTTTAAGTTAGTTGAGAGGAAAGGCTATGTTAAGTACGTTTGTATGTTAGGTAACATACTATGTCAAACAAGGTCTCATGTGTTACAGGTGGCTCACTATATTCTTCATGTTTTAGGTTGTGCTGTGTGGTGGGTCTTCAAGGATTCCAAGGCTGCAGCAGCTAATCAAAGATCTCTTCCCAGCTGTGGAGCTTCTCAACTCTATCCCTCCAGATGAGGTCATCCCTATTGGTGCAGCCATAGAAGCTGGGATTCTTGTTGGGAAAGAGAGTACTTCAGTGGATGACCCCGTCATGATAGAGTGTTCAGTCAAGGATATTTTAGTTAAGGTGTGCTTAGTTTTCTATGCATCTCCATAAAGTTACTACAGATTAACTGCTGTAAGTTTTCATTTATAATGTATAATAAGCCCTGTAATAAGTATAGTAAGGACTTTAAATTTAGACTAGTATTTTTTTTTTAAGATTTATTTATGTATTATGTATACAATGTTCTGCCTGCATGTATGTCTGCACACCAGAAGAGGGCACCACGTCTCATTATAGATGGTTGTGAGCCACCATGTGGTTGCTGGGAATTGAACTCAGGACCTTTGGAAGAGCAGCCAGTGCTCTTAACCACTGAGCTATCTCTCCAGCCCTAGTAATTTTATTTTTATGGGTTCTTTATGTTGTTTCACTTAATATCTATGGAACATGTTAATTTCCTAAGAAAATGAAAATACAAGTTTTAAGCACCGGCTTCCAGCATATGTAGAAAGAGCTTTGTGTCCATATGTAAGGAAACAAAGGAGGTGGAGTGGGTGTTGTCCCTGGGTTTTCTCGGCCTACTCTGTAGACTGTCAGCGAGGACTGTCTATTTCCTGTGCAGCAGGAGTAAAGCACTGTTCTCGGTAGTAAAGGTAAAAACCAGAGTGCTCATCTTGCTTTCCCGCTTCCTAGGGGATCGATGAATCAGGTGCTAACAGATTCACAGTACTGTTTCCATCCGGGACTCCTCTGCCAGCCCGAAGACAGCACACCCTACAAGCCCCGGGCAGTATATCTTCCGTTTGCCTTGAACTCTATGAGTCTGAGGGGAAGAACTCTGCGAAAGAGGAGACCAAGTTTGCACAGGTAAATACACAAAATTGGACACTACAACTTTGTCACAGGCAAATATTCAGCTTTTCCTTCTAAAGTCAATTCAGTTAATATCTCCATTAATACAAAATATATGTAGTCTGGTAATACTCTTTTTATTCATTTTTTTAAAAATGAGAAGAAATCAATAATCTTCCAAATAAGAATGCAATCATTTTGTGATTATACTGCTTCTCTATGCTCTTGGCCAGTCTTAGTAATTAGGTAACTGGAAAGAGAGATAAAGCTTTCTGTTTGGTAAATGCCATGTGCGGTATGAGGTAATGTTCAAACAGAGCCACCTAACTCAAGTTATCCTCTGACCCCCACACGCATATCAGGGCTGGAGCACTCACATGCACATGCAAAATAAGTAAGATAAAAACAATTTTTTAAAAAAGAAAATACAGAAGTTATGTGGCATCAAGCTGAGAAGAGAATGTTTCTGTACTCCCGTCCATTCTCACCTCCTTTCCCAAATAAGTCACAGGATGGTGACTTACTTGGAAGGTTATTAAACTTGATCTTGGCAACGTCTGGGAAGGCAATGCCAAACTCCTAATTTGCTTTATTAGAATACCTGTCTTTCAGAAACGAAGAAATTGTATAGACTTTCATAATACCTCTTATTGACAAATGTAACCCCAAAATTCTGTACATTTCTTTTAAATGGGTAGCATTCTAAGTATACACAGAAAGTATTATGGAGCATAATCTGTGTTACTGTTGGAAGTGGCTTAATATCTCCCCACCCCCACCCATAAGTCTTTGTTTTTTGAGGACAGTACTTCTTAGCAGCAATCATGTTAATGGGATGTGACATAAAAGAGGGACAAATACATTAATTGTCTTATATAACCTCCCTCTGAAGGAGATATTTGTACTTAACAAAGCTTAACTCCCCTAATCTCTGAACGTTCTTTAAATGGTGGCATAGTTGAAAACTGCCCTGTTTTAAAAGGTTTGTTTTGATTGAAAACTAAACTTTGATCCTTTACAGCAAAAATCATCTTTTTGTTTTTGTTGTTTTTGCATGAACAGGTTGTGCTTCAGGATTTAGATAAAAAAGAAAACGGATTACGTGATATATTAGCTGTTCTTACTATGAAAAGGTACAAAATTCAATGCTTCCGATATTATGAAGACTGAAGCTTGGTTCCATTAGTTTGATTAGCTTACATTCTAGATAAATCATCTGTTAAGATGCTGCAGCAATTTTCCTAGTGGACACCATTTCCACTGAGAGAGCTTCTATCTTAGAAAGATGCATACACCAACTAAGTAGCGTTGTGAGTCTTCTATGAACCCTCCTTATTGCTATGGAAAAGCTAGTCTAGGAAACTGGTTGCTAATAAAATTCAGCCGTTGCCATTTCTTTACTACCAGGCCATCTTACCACTGTTTATTTCAAGTAAATCTTTCCCATTTGACCTTAGGAACAAGATATTCAGTAAAGCCATACTTAGAAAGGATATTGAACTCATCCGGATGGGCTTGCCATGACCTGTCTTGAGCTTGTATAAAGTTTGAAGCTTTTATCATCTTGGATTTCCAAGAGAATATAGCTATGGTCTCAGAGGTCTAGGAGGAAATCTAAGAGCCTCCCAGAAACAGCACCTGATGAATTTAAAGACCCTGACCTTGTGTTTAATCTTTATCTTAATAAACTTCTTTTGAAAATTTCAAAAATCTTCCTTGCATGACTTTTGTTTGTCTAAGTTGAGCTTATGAAATGTAATTGATTTCTTGTTTCTTTAGGGATGGATCTTTACAGGTGACATGCACAGACCAAGAGACTGGAAAATGTGAAGCCATCACTGTTGAGGTTGCATCGTAACTGTTTTAGATAAACCAAGAATTTTTTAGAACTGTAATATCAACATTATTTGATTTTGTGTATAAGTGATGTTTATAATAAAATGCTTTTTCAATGGTATAAGCTATGTTTCTATTAAAATACAATTCATTAATAAGTACTGGAGTCTGTTTTCTTTTTTATATAAGATTAACCATTATTAATGCAATTATTAATGGGATTTATTCATGAAGCTATTTCCGATGTAAGTATTAAATGTTTTAATTTTAAAAGACTTCTGTTGATTTCTTGATAAGTAAGAGCATTTAGATGTCTATCAGACTAACTGAAAACAGTTGCATACTGTAGTGTGTTAGCTTCTTCATCACTGTGACAGAATGCCCAGCAAAAGCTTACAAGGAGAAAACCATTGTTCATGGTTTCAGAGATTTCTGTCCGTTTTGATGGGGAGAGCATGGCCCAGTGCACATCATTGTAGACTGGAAGCAGACAAAGGAGTATAGGAAGGAACCAGAGCAAGGTAACGCTCCCAAGACACTTCTTTCAACCATACCTCACCCCTTATTTTCCACCCAGTTCTCAATAGTGCCATCATATCATGAATGCAATCCATCGAGTAGATCCAGTCCCTTCCCACCCAGCAGCTAACTCCTAATATACAAGCCTTTGAGGACTATTTCATATTTAATCTGTAACATTCTACCCCTGACCTCAAAGGCTTTGCCATCTTACAATGAAAAATGCATTCAGTCCATCTCCAAAAGTTCCCATAGGTTTAACAATACCAGCCTTCTTCAAAAGTCCAAATTAAAATTTTCAGATACTCAGCTGGACGGTGGTGGCGCATGCCTTTAATCCCAGCACTTTGGAAGCAGAGGCATGTAAATCTCAGTGAGTTCAAGGGCAGCCTGGTCTACAAAGCAAGTTCCAGGATATCCAGGACTATTGCACAGAGAAACCCTGTCTTGAAAGAAAAAAAAAAAAAAAAAGAAAGAAAAGTTTCCTATACTCAAGACAAACTTAGCTGTCAGCCCTTGTAACTTTTGAAAAACAAGTTACATACTTCTAGCATATGATGGTATTGAATAAACATTTTCATTCCCAAAGACATGCAGGCATAGGAAGCATGACCAAAGCAAGACCAAAACCTCCTAAGGCAAATACTAAATCTTGTAGCTCCATGTCTGGCATGAAGGACACACTGGCATATTGCAAGCTCTAGCAGACTGGGTCCTGTCTATGGCCTTGTCACTGCAACCTACATCTCTGCATCTGGCTCTGCTCACTGCCTGCAGCTTTCCTCAGCAGATGTTCACATTTGTCATCTCCAGCATCTTGAGGTCTCCATTCTATGGCTTTATCCTCAACTTCATGCATTCCCTTCTCTATGCTGCTACACATTGCCTGGCATCCCAGCCCTTCCTTTGAAGTCTAAATGTAAGCTTCCATGACTCTCTTGGACCCTACATACCTACAAAATTACATTCACACGGAAGACTCCACAGCCTGCAACCAGCTCTAGTAGTAGCTTCCCCCAACTTGAACTCACTGGGCTGCCCATGGAGTGCCTGGTTAACTGAGAATAGTGAAATAAATCATGGGCAAACAGCTTAGGAAGCCCTATGTGAGCAGAGTGCCTGAGAGGTGGCTTTAGGGTTTCTGTGAATTTACACATTTTTACCCATGAGGCTGCAATAAATGGAGTCTCAGTGATTCCTGGGATGGCTTCAAGTCATTTTTCCTATTCATATAAAGTACTTGGCTTCTTTTTAATAATCTAATCTTTTTAACAACCCCACTTCCTTGGATGTAACTCCTATTTTAATCAAAATCTTATTTCCAAGCATTTCTATTCTGTACTTTGCTTCTCATTCTTGCTATAAATCTGACTAAAAGTGATGAGACATAATCATACCATAGAATATTGGACTACATTAATTTTGTCCTCCCAAATTAGCAAATTACATTTTAATTCAGCCTCATACAAAATCTTAGGGCATGGGTTGTGGAAGTCTAGCTCCGGCCTTTTGAAGGGTTCTTAGGTGGAGGAGAGAGGAATTAAGAAATGATAGATAAAAGACCTAGCTGACAAGAAAAAAGAAACACAGGATAGCTTCAGGAGAGTCCGGGTCAATATCCAACAGCCTTGTCCTAACCCACTTCCCAGTAAGTTTCATTACCATCCTGAGTCCAACGTTGCTGTCCACATTCAAATCAGTGTCCTGGTCTTCCAAATTCCCATAGGAATTGACCATTTAACTGCTTACAGCATTCTAGGGCTCCTCTAGCTTGCATTTCTTAGTGTTTCCAAATTCCTTCTGTACACCAATTCCAAAGGCTTACGGATTACATCATTGGGTAAAGATATAGAAATGACCTTAGTACCAATTTTCAATTAGATTTTGCATCAGTGTGACAGAATGAATACCTGACATCAACACATTAAAATGAGGGAGGCTGGAGTTCCAGGACAGCCAGAGCTGTCTTGAAAACAACCGATAAATAAATAAAAATGAGGAAGGGTCTATTTAGCTCGTGGTTTTAGAGGTTTCAGTTCATCATGGTCAGGAACTCTGAAGAGCAGCTCACATCATGGGAGACAGCAAGCAAAGGGAGTACTGCAAGGGGCCAGGGTAAGATACACCCTCTAAGGATAGACCACCAGTTCCTGTGTTGGCTACTCATTGTTATGACCAAAATGTCTCAGCGCATACATGAGGAATTACTTATGATGGCTCAGTTTGATTCTGGGCTCAAAATGAGACCAAATAGAGAAAGGAGCATAAAGAGGCTATTGACCTCATGGCAGTGGGCAGTATATCTAGATTTTTTTGCCCCCTAAGAGAAGAGTTTACATTGATTTCTCTCCTTGGTTCCCAAACTTTCCCATAGGACATGGTAGCACACATCTGTAGTTGCAGCTGTTGGGATGCTAAATGGGCAGGATTACATTAGCCCATGAGTCAGAGACTTGCCTGGACAACATAATGAGAGACCCTGTTTCAAACAAGCTAACAAACACCATAACTTCATGGTAATTTTCTAAGCTATATTGTCTACAACTTGTTCAAACTCTATGTGTAGTAGGACAGGCCCATAGGGTCGAGGAAATTGGCTCAGACCAGTTGCCAAGGCATGCACATAATGTACTCCTTATGAGCCAACCTGGAGTCTGCCTGAGGGCCTAGCAACAGGAGCTGTCAGAGTTCCTGGCCACTGTCAGTTCCTGATCGATGTCAGAGTTCCTGATCATGCCCAGCTAATGAGGATGACTACGCAATGCCACCAGACGGCGACACAGATTGGGTGCTGGGAGGAGGGTATATAAGGCCTTCCCTGTTATTAAAGGAGTTTGTTATTTGACTTCAACTGACTCCCGGTGTCTGTGCCATTGATGCCACACCTTCCCCCCCCACACACACCCCCAAGGGAGCCGTTAGAACCCAGCAACATCTATGGATGTGGTTTATTATTAAAAATGTTTATTGTGGAGATGGCAGCACCCTTTAGAAGTTCCTAAAGACACAGGAGGCAAAGGTAAATGTTTTCATGATAATTTTGTATCAAATTAGTGGTAAACTGAATAGAAAGCATATCTTTAAATAAGGAAACAGCTTCAAATGTATATTCTTGACTAAGTACTTTGCTATTTCTGTGTAAAGTTACACGCTATTTAAAGATGTGTGTGTGTGTGTGTGTGTGTGTGTGTGTGTGTGTCATTATCTGACCTCAGGACTAGGGAAATACCAGCTGAACTCATTCAATTATTAATATGAAATATTTCCCCCAGGTGGAACTCCAAGAGTCCAATTGGCGAGAAAGAGGAGAGTTTGTATGAGCAAGAATTGTTGAAACCAAGGTTGGAAAAAGCACAAGGACAAATAGCCAAACGAATGGAAACACATGAACAATGAACCAATAGCTGAGGAGCCCCCAACTGGATCAGGCCCTCTGGATAAGTGAGACAGTTGATTAGCTTGATCTGTTTGGGAGGCATCCAGGCAGTGGGACCGGGACCTGCCCTCAGTGCATGTGCTGGCTGTTTGGAACCTGGGGCTTATACAGGGATACTTGGCTCAGCCTGGGAGGAGGGGACTGGACCTGCCTGGACTGAATCTACCAAGTTGAACTCAATCCTCAAGGGAGTCTTTGCCCTGGAGGAGATGGGAATGGGGGGTGGGCTGAGGGGAGGGGGGAGGGGGGGGGGAAGAACAAGGGAATCCGTGGCTGATATGTAAAATTAAATTAAATTATAAAATAAAATTTTAAAAAATGGGAAAAAAAGAAAAAAATATTTCATTTGTGGTTTGGGAAATGATACAGGATTTTACTTTATGGTTATTGCCTTTAGTGTTTTAAAATAAATTGAATGCTGGTAAACTTGAGCCTATGGGTCAGATCTATCCTACACCTGTTTTGATAAGTTAAGCTTTATTAGAACATAGGCATAGTCATGTGTTCTGTGGCTATGTAACAGGGTGTTGTGACCTACAAAGTAAAATATTTACTGTTGCCAGGTGGCAGTGGCACATGCCTTTAATCCCAGCACTCGGGAAGCAGAGCCAGAAAGATCTCTGTGAGTTCGAGGCCAGCCTGGTCTACAGAGGGAGATCCAGGACAGGCACCAAAACTACACAGAGAAACCTTGTCTCAAAAAAAAAAAAGTATTTACTGTCTGGCACTCTACATAACAAGTTTGGAGGCCTATGAGAAGGCTTAGTGGGGGAAAGTGATTGTGCCAAGCTTGGCCATCTGGTTTAGATCCCTGGAACCCATGGTGGAAGGAAAGAACCAAATCTTTCAAGTTTTCTTCTGACTTTGCATCATGGCATATGCATGGCCACAATATAAAATAATAATAAATACAATAAAAGTCTCTTAACTCTTGAAGTAGATTATTATTTCTAGAATAAAGTATCATGAGGACTTATTTGAACTTCCCTTCCTTCCATATTAATTTATTTATTCTGAAGTCACACTATAATTCTATTTGTGTTAGTGTGTGCCCCCTATGTGGATATCAGAGGATAAGCTGACATTGGGTATCTCCATTACTTTTTATGTAATTTTTTGAAGTGAAGTCTCTCAATGAATCTGGAGCTCTCTAATTGGCTAGACTGGCTGGCCAGTGAGCCCCCAGATCCTCTTGTTATTGGCTGTCAGTGCTGAGATTATGGGTGTGTTTTAGTCACTGTTCTATTGCTGTGAAAAGACACCATGACTAAGACAACTCTTATAAAAGGAAGCATTTAATTGGGGGCTTACTTACAATTTCAGAGGTTAGTCTATTATCATTGATGTGGGAATCATGGTAGTTTGCAGGCAGACCTGATGCTGGAGAAGTAGCTGAGGGTTCTATATCCTGACCCAGAGAGAGAGAGAGAGAGAGAGAGAGAGAGAGAGAGAGAGAGAGAGAGAGAGAGAGAGAGAGAGAGACACAGAGAGAGAGACAGAGAGAGAGACAGAGAGAGAGACAGAGAGAGAGACAGAGAGAGAGACAGAGACACAGAGACTGGGCTTGACATAGGCTTTTGAAACCTCAAAACTCACCCCAATGACACTTCCTCCAACAAAGCCACACCTCCTAATCCTTCTAATCCCTTCAAATAGTGCCACCTCTCATTGATGACTAAGCATTCAAATATATGAGCCTATGGGGGTTACTCTTACTCACCAAACTAGACTTTTTTTAAAAAATATGGGTGCTGAAGATCTGATCTCAGATCCTCATAGTACTTTACTTGTTAAAGCCATGTCTCCAGCCCATCAAATTATAATTTTGCCAGTGCATATGCCACTGTCTAAAGGACATAACCAAATACAGAAACAGGAGAAATACAAGTCCTGGTATCATAATCAAGGGTCCCTTTTATAGGGGTGCTAACTCCATTGAGGTCTCTACTTTTGTGATTCAGTTACCTCCCAGAGGCTCTGCTTCCTAAGTCCACATATTAGGAAGTAGGATTTCAGCATATGATTTAAGAGATGAAGGTATCCAAACATTCAACCCATATTTCATTACATTTTGATAGCTTTAACATGTGTGAAAATTTTAAATGTTAAAAAGAAAGTATGGGGCTGGAGAGATGGCTCAGAGTTTAAGAGCACTGGCTATTCTTTCAAAGGTCCTGTGTTTAATTCCCAGCAACCACATGGTGGCTCACAACCATCTGTAATGAGATTTGGTGCCCTCTTCTGACATGTAGAAATATATGCAGACAAAACATTATATACATGATAAATAAAATCTTTTTAAAAAGAAAAATAAAATAAAAAAGAAGGTATGATCACAAAACAGGTCATTTGAAAAAATGTCAGATTATCTAAAATGACAGTGAGGAACCATGATAACATTTAAACCTGTCTTAATTAGGGTTTGTATTGCTGTGATGAAACACCATGACTTCTTTGCGAAGGAAGGGTTTATTTGGCTTACACTGCCACAGCACTATTCATCATCAAAGGAAGTCAGGACAGGAACTCAAACAGGACAGGAACCTGGAGGCAGGAGTGGATGCAGAGACCACGGAGGAGTGCTGCTAACTGGCTTGCTCAGCCTGCTTTCTTATAGAACCCAGGATAAGCACCACTCACAATGGGCTGGGCCTTCCCCCATCAATCGCTAATTAAGAAAATGTCCCACAGGATTACCTACAGCCTGATCTTATGGAGGTATTTTCTCTTCTTTCTTTCTCCCCTACCCCCTTTCTTTTTTGTTTTTTGAGACAGGGTTTCTGTGTGTAACCTTGGCTGACCTGGAATTTAATTAGTATATCAGGCTGGCCATGAACTCACAGAGATCTGCCTGCTTCTGCCTCCCAAGTGCTAGGATGAAAGATGTGTGCTGTACCCAGCATGGAGGCATTTTCTTGGTTGAGGTTCCCTCTTCTCAAATGACTTTAGCTGATGTCAAGTTGACATAAAACTATCCAGCACAATATTCAACAAATAATACTCTTTATTTGCATTAATTCATATCTCATGAACCTCACCACAGCCCTGACTAGCAATGCAATGTATAGAGTAATGTGGTGTCTATTATTTCTGTTTTCCAGTTGTGAAATAGATTTTAAAGTTTAAATTTTCTTGTGTTTCACAGTCCCAGGTATTGATGAGAGAGACCAATATTAAGATTAATTTTCGAGCTTACATTTTGACTGCTTAATATTTTAAGTACAATACATGCTTATTTAACGTCATATTTTTAATCTAGTGTGCATTGTACTCTACCTCTCATTCAGGTGGGGAAAGATAACCTCCACAATTCCCTGGAAATCATGTTTTCAGAGATGGACACAAATAACTGAGAAGGATCATAATCCTATCCTTCTACCTCAAAGAAAGTGGCATCTATCCCTTAGCAACCTCTGATTGTCTTCTTCCAAATCAATTGCTAGCCAGTGTTTATTGAGATCCTCAGTTTAATCTCAGGACCTTTCTCCACTTAAAAATTCTTGTCACCGAGCAGTATGGGATCTCCTGCAATCCCAGGTATTTAAGAAGCTGAGGCAAGAGGGTCAATAAACCCAGGAGATCAGAGACAGCCTGGAAAACATGGTGAGATTCTCTCCCTTAAAAAATGTATATAAAATTAATTACCCAAAGAGCTTTTGTTTATAACATCTATAACTACTTATACAGCTAGAGAAAGACTTTTTCAAGTTATTCAATAGATTTTAAAAATCATTTTAAATGTAAAAGGTAATTAAACATGTTACTCATGGGAATATCATTTTATGAAAAATAACCTGAAACAAAAGCTTCACAGTAAGTGAGGTACTGTATATTTTTCCAAGTCTCTTAACATCTGGGTTAGCCAGGAGACAGCTTTAATTAGGCAGAACTGTTGGCAGGGTTGGATGGATTTTGACAACGGTCAGACCCTGCCTTTGAGTCCAGCTGCTACACGGCCATATCAACTCACCAGAATCTCTTTGAGTGATCCAAACAGACCACATCTCTCCAAGCGAACCCACGTGCATCCACTCTTGAGATCCTGAGCTGTAGTGGCAGGGAGTAAAAGAGCTTGGTTGGGTTCAAGGGCTGAGGAACAGCGGCAGGAAAGAAGCTATCTGTGCACACTGACCCGCACAGCACATTTTGCATTTTATAAAGTGCATGCCATGCCTTTGTGAAGGGAGTCAAAGCACCGAATAGGGAGGGAACGCTGGCGGCAAGCATCCTTTAGAATCCAAGCCAGCATGGATCCAGAGCGGGGCGGGGCCCCAGCTAGCTCCTCGCGGCCAGGCCCCGCCCCTTCGTGCTTCGCCGCGCCGCGCCGCGCACGCGCACTGGCTACGACGGCTGGGGTCAGCCTCCGCTGACGTCAGGACGCCCCGCTACTTCAAGCCTCCCAGCTCTGGAGTCCCTCGCGGGCCGGGGCGGGGCGTCTGGCCAGCTGAGCTATTCCGGCTGACCGCGCCAGTTTGAATGAAAGCTCCGCAAGATGGCGGCGGCCGGAGCCGAGGCCGAGAGAGGTGAGGCGGGAGCGCGGTGTCACCGGCCGCCAGGTCCGCTCCCGAGGCCCAAGCCCCGCCGGACGGCGATGTGGGCGCGACGTCGCCGCGCGGACACCCCGAGCGCTGGACGCTCGCGGCCGGCTCCGGGCCCGGGACGCGCCGGCTCGGTGCGAGCGTGGTTCCGAGTCCCGCGGGCCCGGGTCCTCCTCCGCGGTGTGTGTGCACGCGCCGCCTCTT
>CABHPR010150479.1:0-13908 GCA_902168415.1 Peromyscus melanophrys | reverse complement strand
GGGGGGGGCAGGGGGGGGGGGGGAGGGAGGGGGGGGGTGGGGGGGGGGATGAGAACGCATATACATAGGTACCTAACTGCATTGTTTAGGGCAACACTGTCTTTACAGCAGAGATTTTCTTGTTCTTGGGTTCATTGGAAGCAGCACTTTTTAACAAACATACCTCGCAGTTTTGGTTTTGGTTTTGGTTTTGGTTTTTTGGAACATACATATTGACCCTTGTATAATTTAAAATTAAATGTGGAATGTTGGTCATTATCTCAGCTTTTGAAATTCATGCTGAACAAGCTTCAGAAAAGCACAAATTGGAGCTAGAGAGGTGATGGTTTAGTGGTTAAGGGTACTGGCTGCTCCTTCAGAAGACCAGGGTTCAATTCCCAGCACCCACTTGGTGGCTCACAACCCTCTGTAAGTTTAGTCACAGGAAGTCCACTGCCCTGTTCTGGCCTCCATGCGCCTTGTACACACAGTGCAGAGACACATGCAGACGAAACACCCACACACGCAAACAAGAAAATGAAAACAAACAAAACAATTAATTAAAAAAGCACAAAGCATCTAAGTCATGTAATTCCAGCTTCATTCTAACCGCTACATTTCAACCTTACCCTCATGCTCAAAGCTACACAATGAAGCCCACTTCTATAAATTCTCTTCTAGAAGCAGAATGGTTAATGAACAGAACTATTTTACCAAATTCTAGAAAGGTAAGTGGGTATCTTCCAAAAACACAAAAATCAAGTAAATCAAATGTGGACCTCATCTTTCCAGCATGGGAAATAGAGGTAGGCTACTTAAAATGACAAATAAATTTTAATTTCAGTTTTCACATCTGAAAACTGAAGAAGACATTTCCCATTAAAACATACTCAAAAGCCACATGTGGCTAAGGGCTACAGAACTGGCCTGTGTGAAGCAATAATGGACAATAACAATCAAGACGAAAATATAAGATCGGAACAAAAATGGCCACCACGCATTGAGGAATTGCTAGCACCAAAAAAAAAAAAAAAAAATAATAGATACAGATAAAATGCTTTCAGTGAGGTACTATCCCAAAAAACAAGGGAGGGAAGCAACTTGGAAAGGCATCTCTTTATTAGCTCATGAAACACACACACACACACACACACACACACACACACACACACACACACTTATTTCTTTAATTTTTTTTTTTAAGAAAAAATCTGAAGGTGGAGTAGACTCCTGAACTTGTAGTCCAAACACTGACCAGTGCCTTCTCTGTTCTGTCAAATCCCGGCAAAATATCTCAACTCAACGGCAAGCAAAGACTCCTCCTCCCACTTTGTCTTGGGGGAGGGGGGCAATATTCCAGCCTCATTCGGGTAGATGGATATAGTATTTTATCGTATCAGAGCACCTTCTTCTCCAAATGAATGAATAAAGAAACCAATCTCCCCACAACACATTCATTTCCTCTAACGAAGTTGGCAAATTATAGGTCAATAACTAAAATGAAATCTCAAGAAGCTTAAGAAATGAACATCAGGCAACAGGTTTTTTATTCGATATGTGTAAAGAGCTAAAATCAAATTACTTTGTTTTGACAGCAAAGAAATTCAGAGAACTGAGTGAAGCTGTGAAGTCCTCAGATGGGGGCGGCCGGGGGCGAGGGGTAGAGAGGAAGGCTGTGTCCCTATCAAAGGACTAAGGAAGGAGAAGCCCAGGAGCAGAGAAGACATTTTCCAGGGTC
This sequence comes from Peromyscus melanophrys, assembly GCA_902168415.1. NCBI lineage: Eukaryota > Metazoa > Chordata > Mammalia > Rodentia > Cricetidae > Peromyscus > Peromyscus melanophrys. The sequence continues at coordinate 12,191 of CABHPR010150479.1, read as the reverse complement.
ACCAGCTGCCCACAGTGTGACAGGAAACAGAAGCTGGGCCCAGAGGCCACTGGTCAGGCCAGCATGTCCTGCTCTTCTCACAAATTTACAAAACCTATAGCTTATCATTCTCGTTGGGTTTTCTAGTGAGCTGTCATTTACGTGGGTCTGTTCCTCGGGAGAGCATCGTTTGGAGCACCACTCTGTTGATTCTACACATTAGAAGCTTCATGCGAAACTGTTCAACCCCTCGGCACAAAGAACTGCTATCCTGTGAGCGCTGCCTATTCCCGCCACAAAATTTATGGACACCCATTCTAAGCAAGATGCTACAAGTTAACATATTAATTAATTAAAGAGTATTTATGAAACCAAAAAGACATTTGTTTTTTAAAAAAACAGAATGAAAAAATACTGTAAGAGCATAAGGCATACCAATTCTTTGCTTTTCATTTGTGTGATGTGTGTGTGTGTGTGTGTGTGTGTGTGTGTGTGTGTGTGTGTGTGTTGTGGTGTGTGTGTGTGTGTGTGTGTGGTGTGGTGTGTGTGTGTGTGTGTGTAGTATGTGTTTGTGGTGTGGTGTGTGTGGGTGTGTGTGTGTGTGTGTGTAAACATGTTCTTGTGTGAGGCTGCACGTGTGCCACCGATGAATATGGAGATCAGAGGCTAACCTTTGGGTGCTGATCCTTACCTCTCCTTGTTTGAAACAGTCTCTTCATGGTTGTGTGAACCAGACTACCTGGCCCAAGTCTGCAGAGCACCCAGTCTCTGCCTACCATCTCCCCATAGGGGCATGCTGGAATTACAGACACACTGGGCACTTCTGTGAGTGCTGGCCATGTAAACTCAGGTTATCAGACAAGCCTTTACCCACTGGGTCATCTCCCCAGCCCATCTTTAACTTTTTAACAGCACTGTTGATATTGCCTGTTCATTTGCTCACTCCATTATTTACTGAAAGCCCACTGCCCGCCAGTCCCTTACCCACGAGCAATTCATTACCTACTGAGAAAAACCAGTATTACAGCAAATATATATAACGCTAAACTAGCATTGTCCTTCCAACACACAGATCATACCGATGTCCATGTGTCTGCAAGTTTGTTGAGATTAACCAGGACTGCCTCTGGTCGACCAGCTAACGTTCGCCTTACTGCTGCTGCTTCCCTCCAGCCCGAAGGTGTTTCTGATCATGACGAAGACTCGTAATGCTCACATTTGCAGAAGCTCCTAATCACTTGGCGAACACTAACCTAGTCAGAGTGTCTGCTCATGCCCTTAGAGCACAACCTGCCACAGTCACAGATGCCAGTGGCTGAGTGCTGAGCAAGCTCCCTGTGTACATGACAGGACAGCCTGAAAAAGAGCTAAAGGCCACTTGGTATCATAGGATTCCAGTGCCAGTTTGATCATGGGACATCGCTAGGCTAGTGCCTTGGTCTCATTATCAACTCTCACTCCAGTCCCTTGACAGAGCCTTTCAGGAAACCCCAGCTGCCTCACATTAAGAATGTGAGGAACCTTCTCCACTTAGCACTTTCTTTAGCCCTAGGCACCGTCCATAAAAGGCTAACTCTCACCTTTCTAAAAGCAGCTCAGGTTCTGAAAAGGGAAAGGTACTCCAAAACCAGCGGCAGTGATCACGTTACCTCTCTAAGCCCCAGGAATTAAAACCAACACCCTCCCTCCACCTTGCCTCCAAGGACCCAGGTTTTCTCTCTTTGGAGACTTATTTTGCAACATTTCCTCACCTTGCTACCACTGAGTTCCAACCAGAAGGGATGTTTTGAGCTCCTGCTTCAGACCTTCAGCGTATGCAACGACCTACTCCTGATTAACACCTACTCACGCCTTAGGTCCCTGTCCAGTCAGTCATCCTTCCTCAAAGAATTCTTTTCTCCCCACCTCTTTCATCGCTCTCTAAACACGCATACCCCACAGGCTCTGTTGCGTGCCTTCACAGAACTGAAGGTCTTTTGGGGGGCTGAGGATGCAGCTCATTTGGTAGGGTGCTTGCCTGGCATGCACAAAGCCATGGGTTCCATCCCCAGAATTGCATAAAATGAGGCATCGTGCTAAATAACAGGTCAGGTTCAGCTGCATAGTAAATTCAAGGCTAGCCTGGGATACATTAAACCCTGTCAAAAGAGAAATGCTACAAGTGTCTCCTCCTTCAGAGTGCTCACAATGGTCTAATTCTTTAACATTTAACAGGTGCATTGTCTAAAGCCCACTGCAGGACAAGCTCCATGAAACAGGCTGAGCTAAAAGTCAGTTCCTAGGCATTACTAGCACCAATCCAGGGATGATTAAACAAATAAAGGTTGGTACATGGTTGGTTCATTTGAAAAACAAGGGAGAAAAGAAAAGAAAAACACTCTTCATTCTAAACATTCTCAACTGTGTCAGGCTAAGGATGCCCAGAGGTGATCCATCACACTTTATTATTACATGGATACAAAACAAGGCTAAGGGGCTGCAGAGATGGCTCAGTGGTTAAGAGCACTGACTGAGATTCCAGAAGACCTGTATACAGCTCCCAGCACCCACGTTGGATGACTCACAACTGCCTGGAACTCCAGTTCCAAGAGGCCTGGTGCTCTTTTCTGACCCCCAAGGGTGCCTTCACTCACATGACACACACAGAGACACTCACATGCATAAAAATAAATCTTTTTTTTAGCTAAATCTACAAAACTGACCCTGAAAGATAGACATATGCAGAAACTGTTAGTGATGAGATCAAACAACCCTCTTGGACGAGGAAAGTTGGGGCACCTCACAAGCTCCTCCTACCACTCCATCTTCATTACTGATTTTTATTCAATCTGAGAGATTTTTTTCCAGCTTAAATCACCCAGAGCATTTACTTTGGGTTTCCCAGAACTGCAGGCGTGTGTCCCATAAGCACTGTGGAACCAAGTCCCATGTCGGCTTTGGGGAAAGAGTGGGCAAATGAAGAAGACATGCCTTACGCCTCACACAGCTCCCTAAAAAGACCGTTCAGCCTGCCTTTAATCTCACAGTTAGCAAACAAAAATGCCTTTTAATATTCTCAGACCTATTCTGCTGCTCAGAATCAGTCATTTTCTTCCCACAACTAATGTAGATCCTATATGAATTCCTTATCCTTTGAAGGTAGAGAAAGGTATTCACTGAGAAATCAGTTTCAGGCACGAGGGAGATGGCTCAGTCAGTTCAGTGCCTGCTGTGGGAGCATCAGGACGTGAGTTTGGCTCCCCAACATCTGTGTAGAAGCCAAGTATGGAGTATGGACACGTGCACCTGTAACCCCAGCCCTGAGGAGGCAGACCGATTGAAAAAAAAAAAAAACCTGGAGCTTGCTAGCCAGGCAGGCTGGCCAAATCTATGAGAGACCCTGCCTCAAAAACTCAAACTGGGAGCAACTGAGGAAGAGACCTCATGTTCAGCTAGGCCTACCACACAAACATACCACACACACACACACACACACACACACACACACACACACACACACCACACACACATACACACACAAATACACCACACACACACAAACACACACATATACACACACATACACACACACATACACACACATAAACACACCACACACACACATACTGTGGGGGTATTGTGTTCCCCAAACTATTGTGTATGCTAATAAACTTATCTGGGGTCAGAGACAGAACAGCCACAATATTAAACATGAGGATAGGCCGTGGTAGCATACGCCTTTAATCCTAGCATTGCAGAGACAGAAATCCCTCTGGATCTCTGTGAGTTCAAGGCCACAAGGGAAATGGCCAGGCGTGGTGACCCACACCTTTAATCCCAGAAAGCACGCCTTCAATCCCAGGGAGTGGTGGTAGAAAGCAGAAAAGTATATAAGGCGTGAGGACCAGAAACTAGAGGCATTTGCCCTAGAGAGGCATTTGCCCTGGAGAAGCATTTGGCCTGGTTAAGCATTCAGGCTTCTAGCAGCAGTTCAGCTGAGACCCATTCTGGATGAGGGCTCGGGCATCCAGTCTAAGGAAACAAGACCAGCCGAGAAGTTGGCCAGGTGAGGTTAGCTGTGGTTTGTTCTGTCTCTCTGACCTTCCAGTGTTCGCCTCAATACCTGGCTCAGATTTGATTTTATTAATAAGACTCTTTAAGACTCCTGCTACAACATACACACACACACCACACACACATACACACACACAAACACACCACACACACACAAACACACACATATACACACACAAACACACCACACACATACACATACACACAAACACACCACACACACACATACACACACACAAACACACCACACACACACACATACACACACACAAACACACCACACACACACATACACACAAACACACACAAACAAGTACACATATAAAACACACACGCATCTGCATACCCATGAACAAATACACATATAATACACACTTATATGCACACAAATAAATAAATATTAGAAGGAAATCAGTTATCCTTGGATTCCCAACTTGGGAATTTCACCAATCTGCAATCCAAGTGAGCCCAAATCCCAAGAAAGCAAAAAAAAAAAAAAAAAAAAAAAAAAAAACCAAAGTGGGATTGTTTCTGTTTGACGCTCGCCGTGAACCATGCTTGCCCTTTAGCCGTGTTTATAAGAGGCTCGGTCTCACACAAAGTCTAGTCTTATTTCAAACTCAACGTTCAGAAAACAAGATATCTGGTGTCTACTCCCACTGCGTGTTTAGGCTCATCAGCAGATCAAGGAGCAAGTGGTCGTCAGAGGCACGGGCTAGTAAAGTACTCAGCTCCAGGCCAGCTGGGATGACGCACACATGCCATCCCGGTGCGCGGGAGGCTGCCGCAGGAGGATCATCACAAGCTCAGGGCAGCGTGGGCTATGGAGCAAGACCCTGTCTAAAGGAGACTAGAGAAGGAAGGCAGAAAAGAGAGAAGGAAGGAACAGAGTAAGGGTGGGAAGGAGGGAGGGAGGGAGGGAGGGAGGGAGGGGAGGGAGGGAGGGAAAGAAAAACTCCATTTATAGACGTTATCAATAAAAAATTAACCAAATAACACCAAAAGAAAACAAAACGTTAGCTAACAGGAGCTATTTGATATACCAGAAAAGTGCAGGTGTGTGTGTGTTTCTGTCTGCCTTTCCTGTCTACCTGTCTGTCTGCCTATCTGTCCGTGTGCGCGTGCATGCCACATGTGTATAGAGATAAGAGAACAACTGTGAGCATTCTCTTCATGTGAGTCCTGGAGGCAGAACTTAGCTCACCCTGCTTGGCAGGAAGAATCTCTACCCTCTGAGCTATCTCACCTGCCCAGGCCCTTTAATCTTTAGAGAGCCTTAAACCTGAAGCAATGAACTGTTCAGTCAATGTATTCATAATTATGGAGTCTGAGTACTACAGAAAACAATCGGTCCATTCATTAAGACAGAAACATAGGTTCATTTTAGGAAAGTCTAAGGCTACATGGTATTTCAGATAAGGTTTTTGTAGGCTTAATTTGGCAATAGAGCACTTGCCTAGCTTGGGTGAAGCCATGAGTTGGTTTCCAGCTCTTCCAAAATACACATATGGAACTTTCCAGTTCTTTGTATCAGGTACCTTAAAGAACCGTCAACTTCTCAGATGAAAGTAGATAAATCTTCTACTTCCATAGATTGATGGAGACCAATTTGAAATAAAGCACCTTTTCTAGATCTCAGAAGAAAATTACATTTTATAACAAAAGAAAGCCAAACTAGCAAATCCTTCCATTTGTCAGCAAGTTATGAATATGTTGAAAACCAAAACACTAACTTGATTAATAACAGAAAGGCTTCACTTTAAAGCTGTAGTTCAGGGGTTGAGGAGATAGTTCATCAGGTGAAGGCACTTTCCACAGAAAGCTTGACAACCAGAGTTCAATCCCTGGGACCCATGTAAAGTTAGGAAGAAGAGCTGACTGGACAAAGCTGTCCTCTGATCTTTGTGTTTGCACCATGGTATGTGTACACACACACACACACACACACACACACACACACACACACACACAGTAATAAAAAAATTTAAAACTACAGGTCAATACTAACGTTTGTTTGTTTGTTTGTTTGTTTGTTTGTTTGTTTGTGACAAGCTCTAACTCTGTAGCCCAGGCTGGCCTCAAACACACAGGAATCCTCCTGTCTCATACTCACTAGGATTACAAGCATTTCTTATGGAGGACTTCATCATCAACCACAAATAGTTGTGTTCATTTATCAGATGTCATTTATCTAGGTTGTCAAGGATTAAACAACACGTTTCAACAGGAACAATAGAACTTGAATGGCCCCACCCAATATACAATTCTTTGGTGGTCCTGGAAGTATTGGGTTAATTAAAAAAAAAAAAAAAACACTTTTTTTCATTACATTGAAATTAGAGCCTAAAAAACTAAACAATAAATTCCATAATTAAATGTAGAAAGTCCAACTCAAACCATAATTCCAGAGACTTTGAGATCAGCTATCCTACACAACTCCCCAGACTTTAAACCAGTAACTGGCAAGTGTCCAGGTCAGGGATTGCCTATTTTCTGCTTGAAGGCCACAGAAGGCAAAGACTTCATCACAAAGATCCCTTTTCACTTCCAGTTTCCCACTAACAACACAAAAGAGAACCACAACCACCAGCAGGTCGCTCCTCCTTCAAACTTAAACACAGAAACCTACTTAACCTGTCATTTTCTCTCAGTCGTCCAAGCTAAAGAAACTTGTGTCTCAAACATTCCTCCTCTCAAAGTATGGAACCACTTGTGCTCCAAGCTCTGGTCAGTTCCTTTCCCTTCATCCGTAAGCCCCGTGGGCTGAGACACAGCATCCCACAGTCCAGCTCATCCTCACTTGGGACTGCTTTCCATTCAACTGTCCCTTCCAAACAGACTCTTCTTCTTCCTAAACATACCTTTTATGACTCTGCCTGAAATCTCCCTCCATCGCTCCCTCCCTTCCTCCCTCCCTCCCTGCCTGCCTGCCTGCCCTCCTCACTCACTCATTCATTCAACTTGAATTTCTGGGGCACCATTCTTACGCCAAGCACAGCGTTAGGTCTAGAGATGTGACAGTGAACAAGAACTGGTAGTACTGGTCCTCAGACATCATAAAACGCCCTGTGCTCATTACACATCAAACATCACTCTATGAAGAAGTCTTTCAATAACCAGGGCAGTAACGAGTTCTTATTTTCTACACTCCCAGCACAGAAGACTGCAGCTTCATGCACTGACCTCCACTCTGTTTCCACTTCCCCTTTTACCTGTGTTTATCTGATGCATTAGCACAGTGCCCTGCAACTAATTCTCACTCCATCTACATGTTCTTTTCTTGCACAGCAATTTTCAGCCACTTACAAATTTCAAGTTGTGCAGCTTTACACCCCATTTTAAAAAAAAAAATGTGTTCAGTCCTTTTTTTTTTTTTTTTAAGCACAAAATTGTTTGGAGCCGTGGCTAAGTAAGTCATTTACTGTGGGCTTGGGAACGTGTTTATGAAGTTACAAATGAGAACATCTGATGTCTTAGGAGTCTACTTCAAACAAAATAATGAAACCGCCCTGGGGTGGCCTGGCACAGAGCACCATCTCCAACAGCCCACCTGGATCACTCTCTCATGCTGCCTGATAGAAGCAACCCCTATCAGAAGACTCCTTAGCACTTCAGGCCAAGTGTGTGTTTTCGCCAGGGTTATCTCAAGCAAGCTGAGAAAACAACTGAGTAACAATTTATACCTATGGAGATTAAGGTCCAACCTTACACTGCCAAAGCCTAAGAGGCCAAAACAGAAAGTATTTAAACAAATATGAAAGTAAAGTTTGGTGGTGGTGGGTCACATAATTAAGACTAGACTGTGAGGAGTTGAGCAGAGAGGCTTAAATCTGTCATCTCTACACCTAAGAGGCTCAGACAAAAGGATTATCAAGAACGCGAGACTAGCCTAGGCTACATAGTGAGCTGAAGGCCAGCCTGAGCTACAAAGTGAGACACTGTCTCAGAAAACCAAAAAGAAAAACGTGGAACTAGCTGTGAGGGCTAAGAGTGTAGCCTCATGTTAGAGCTCAGTGTTCGAGCACTAGTCTAGCCTGCATGAGATCCTGGGTTTGATTCACCAGCACTGGAGGAGGAAGAGGAAGAGGAAAAGAGGAAGGGGAAGAAGAAATGACTGTAAATGTTTATCACTAAGTGCACCGCCTCATAATGCATGCTACAGAGCAACAATCGTGTGCACAGGTGTATGCACACTCAAGTAAACACCTACAACTTACGTGTTCAGGACAGAAGATGGAAAACGCAAGTCTGCCAGGCAGGATGTGCCGACCAGTGCAATAGTGGCATGAAGATTATGGGGAGACCAACTGCACTTGGATTAGTTTTGAGGCCTGCTCCACAGGAAGGCATTCAGGCCTGGTATTGTAAATCAGGGCTCTGGAGGTCACAGACCCTAGAGAGGTACCTACTACTGCTGCTGCTTTGCTAACCAAGATGTTGTCAGACTGCTTTCTAAATGTCTATGCTTATCCCCATAGATTAGTGCTGCTTCAACCTTGGTGGAGAAGCTCCTCTCTTTAGTGGTCAGTAGTTAGTGCAGAGACTTGTAACTATGCAAAGTACTAAGAATAAGTGCCTATGGAGTGCTCAGCCGTTCCTAACTGGACAATGATATCAATCCCTAACCCAAAGCTCTGGGAACATCATGGAGAAGGGGCGGGAAGAATTGGATGTAAGAGTTGGAGGATGGGGAGGAGTGAAATGCAGTCTTTGGAGCACGGCATGGATGTTGCACCCACGATGTCTCAGCGGTCATGATCAGCTTACACAAAGTCAAGTCAACAAGATCCGTCTTCCAACAGGCAGCAATAATTGGGCTTAGTGGGAGAGAGAGAGACAGAGAGATAGAGAGACAGACAGAAGATACAAAAGTGAGATATGTTGGGAGTAACTGAAGAGAATGAGAGGAGCTGGGGGTTCCTGGGAAGAGTGGAAGAGGGGAGTCAGAGTACACATGATCAAGATGCATTGTTTACACGTATGAAATTGTCAAGCACTAAATCAAAGACATTTTATTTTGAAACAAGGTCTGAACCATACTGAGAGTGTTTTGGTTGGTTGGTTGGTTGGTTGGTTGGCTGGTTGGTTGGTTGGTTGGTTAGCTGGTGTTTTGAGACAGGGTCTCATGCATCCCAGGCTGACATTGAAACTCCTGACCCTCTTCCTGCCTCCACTATCTAGTGCTGAGATTACAGGCTTGTGTCACCATGCCAGGTTTATGTAACACCACAAATTGAACTCAGTATCTCACACATCCCAGGCAAGCACTCTATAAGCTAAGCTACATCCCCAGCCCTTGTTTTGTTTTTTGAAGGCAGGATCTCACTATGTAGGCCAATCTGGCCTTGAACTTAAGGATCCACCTGTCTCAGCTTCCCAAGTAGGGACCTCCACATCCAACTGAGACTGTTCATTCTTTACTCTTCTATTCCTGTGCTGGGGATGGAACCCAGGGCCTTGTCCATGCCAAGAAAATACTCTCCCAGCCAAGGCTCCTCACTCTTAACAAGTGAAAACCCATGGTGGCATTTCTTGGATTCACCAAAGAAACTCCATCCAGTCTTGGCATCTTTATTTAGTACTCTGTCATGAAATTTTAGTACCTTTCTTCCAAAAAACCAACCCAAGGACAGAAAAAAAATGGAAAAGTGTATGATTGAAAGCAGAAATACTACACACTTTCCTTCTAAGCAAACTGGCTTTTCACACCGTTGGCATGCAACCCCTCACCCAAGATCATCATTAGGAGTACAAAGGGTTCTGACAATTAACACATTTGATTTTGCTAACTTTTGAGCCAGAAACCATGACTCACGTTACTAAAAGTTAGCCTGTATTGGGATGACAGGGTCCGTCTCCAACACCAGAGAAATGGCTGTTCTGGAGAGGAGTATGCTTTGGATATTTCAATCCAACAGAGATAAACCTTTGAAGGGCTATAGTCCTGGAACTACTTTTTGAACCACTAGTATTTTTAGCCTATACTCTTGTTTTAACTCTGGTCTAGGAAAACAGGCAGAACCCAAGGACAAAAGCATGATTTCTTATCATCCATGTTGTATTAATATGTCTCAGACCTTCATGGAACAAGATAGCCTGTTAAGAACCAAGTAGAATCCAGACATGGTAGTGCAAGCCTTTAATCCCAGTACTCAAGAGACAGACACAGAAGCAGGCAGATTTCTGTGAGTTTGAGGCCAGTCTGCCTACATATCAAGTTGTAGGCCAGCTAGGAATCCATAGTGAGATATGAGAGAGAGAGAGAGAGAGAGAGAGAGAGAGAGAGAGAGAGAGAGAGAAAGTTCAAATTTTCAATCTCAATTGCCTGGCATTTGTTCACGGGCTTTTCAGAAGGTCGATATTTCAATCATGGAGTTCCATCTTTCTTTAATAACTCAACAAACTTCTACACAAAACACAGCTGTATCCAGACTAAACATTCTCTCATATTTAAAGAGCCCAGTTAATAGTTTCTGGAGAGATAATTCACTCAGACAGGTGACATTTCATTGGGACACTCAGCAAATAATTATAGCTACCAGGCTATATGAGGCCCCGTGTGATGATGTACATAAACACACTTCCTTCTTTGAAGACATGCACATTAGGGTGTCTGCCCTCAGGATATGCTCCACAGAGAGAATCCAGGTTACTACACTGGGTCCCATGGACTCTGCAGGCCATCTCATCCTACCTCTCCAAGCAGTGAAGCCCGAGAGACGCACTCCACAGCCACTAGGGCTCTCCCCTCTCCTTTCTTCAGTCTTTTGCCTCTTGACTGGCTAATGATTTATAGCTTCTTCCTCTGCTCCCCTCATCCTCAAAAACCTTGACCTCTTCCTCCTCAGAAACAGCTCCATTCTTTAAACTGCATGGTCTCCTTGGGAAACTCCCAACTTTAAGTATTTCAAAGGCGTACACTCAGCCTCGCACCTTTAATCCCAGCACTCAGGAGGCAGAGGCAGGCGGGTCTCTGTGAGTTCGAGGCCAGCCTAGAACACTAAGGTGAGTCTGAGTTAGTAACTTACAAAATGAGCTCCAGGACAGGCAAAGGCCACATTACACAGAGAAACCCTGTCTTGGAAAAGGAAATAATGAATTAATTGAGGTATGCCCTCTTCAAATGATATGACTATTCCTTACATTTCTCAAATTCATTCTGACCAAGACAGAACCCTTGACCTTACCACCAGAGCCGATGTCTGCCCCAGTTCCCTGTTTCCGTTCAGGATGCCCTCAGGCCCACTGTGAAGGGACTGTCCTGAGAAGTGCTCCATTCCTTTTCCTCTGCATCCTCATCCACCACCCACACACGGATGCAGGTCCAGCCTTTCCACCATCATCAACACCATCTCAATTCAAGCGCTGATTCTTTCCTCCTGAACATCCCAAAGTTTCTCTGTATGGTTTCTTAGACCCTCTCCAATGGGCCTTAAATGATGCTACTACATTATTTTTTGGATGGAGGGTGTATATCCTCTGGAACTAGAGGGTCTGTTTTCAAACTCCAGCTCTATCACTTATTTCATTGGCACTGGACACAGCACCCAACCTCACTGTCCCTTTAGGCATCACTGCATCAAAGGATGGCAGTACCGCTTGCTTCATGGAATTGCAGGGAAATGTGAATGTTATAGTCACAGAACACCTAGAAAAGCATCTGGCCCAGAGGGTGATGCTCTGTCAATGTCTGCCATTGTTTGCAATCAGCATGCATCCAGCCATGCCAGCTCTGTCCCAGAGCCCCTCTAAGAGTCTCAAGGCAGGCCAGGGTGACTGTAGGTTCCTCACTCTGGCATTCAGTCTGTCCCCAACTGACCTCTCGGTGTCATATTCCACACCTCCCCCATGTGACCTGTATACACACCAGGCAAAGGGAAGGACTTACTATGCCCTGAACACACTTCCTGAGTCCTTCTCCTGTTCCTCACTTTTCTTGCCTCTCACACCCATTTCCAAAAAGAAAACCCGTCCATCCTTTAGGCCAATCTTAACACCCCCACAGAGCCTTTTATGAACATGTCCTCTGGACATGTCTCCACCTTCCGCAAGTACTTCCTAGTACAGAGGTGAGGTTTCTCCTATGGTAGGTACCTTTGTTCCCTTTCACTGTAGTCCTTTTTTTTTTTTTTTTTTTTTTTTTTTTTTTTTTTTTTTTT
>CABHPR010150478.1:20223-34285 GCA_902168415.1 Peromyscus melanophrys | reverse complement strand
AAACAAATTGTTGAAGGGAAAACAAACTGAAATGATGCTAAAAATTAAAAACTCAGTAAACCAAATTAAACGCTCAGTGGAAAGCCTCACCAACAGAATGGATCATGTGGAAAACAGTATCAGGGCTGGAATATAACGTAGAGAAATTAGCTCATTCAGTAAAAATCAATGAGAAATTTTTAAAAGTTTGCAAACTCTGGGACACAAGGAAGAGACCAGGTTGTGAGCCTAGCATTTAATGGCTGAGCCATCTTTCCAGCCCTGAGACCAGATCTTTTAATTATGAGCATAGAAAGAAGAATGCTGCACCAAAGGCACAGAGAAAAATTTCAATAAAATCAAAGGAGAGCATTTCTTAAACCTAGAGAAAGAGATGCCCAGACAGGCAAAAGAAGCCCACTGAAGAGTAAATAGATAAGACCAGAAAAGAAACTTCCCATGACACATCATAGTAAACACACAGACAAAAGAATGTTTTGAAAGTTAATAGAGAGAAGAGTTGAATAACTTATAAAGGCAGTCTCATCAGAATTGACACCTGATTGATTATTCAGCAGAAACTTGGAAAGCCAGAAGGACCTGGGAAGATGTATTCAAAGATCTGAAAGTCCACAACTGCCAAACCAGACTATTATACTCAGGAAAACTGTGTGCTGAAATTGAAGGCTAAATAAAAACTGTCCATGATAAAAATAGACTAAAGGAATTGATGACCACTAAGCCAGCTCTTCAGAGGATACTGGACGGAGAATGTCAATCTGAAGGGAAGGGTAGCCACAAGAAGATCCCACAGGAATAAGTAAACAAAACCAGGGCGGTTAATCAAAAGAGGTTTAAGAAAACCCCACAAAACCAATAGACTGGCAGGAATCAAAACACAACTGCCAACAGTAACTCAGTATTAACTGTCTCATTTCTCCAAATAAAAAGATACAGACAAGCAGACTGGATTAAAACAAAACAAAACAAAACAAAACAAAACAAAAAAACCAGGATCCATCTTTTTGATGTTGCCAAGAAACACATCTCAGCACCAAATATTGAACACCACCATGAGGTCAAAGTGGAAAAAGAAAAGCTGGGCAGTGGTGGCGCACGCCTTTAATCCCCGCACTCGGGAGGCAGAGACAAGGCCAGCTTGGCCTATAGAGTGAGTTCCAGGACAGGTTCCGAAGCTATACAGAGAAACCCTGTCTCGAGAAACCATAAAAAAAAAAAGAGTGGAAAAAGATACTGTAAACAAATGTCCTGTTCCATAGAAGGGGATTTCATGCCTGTTACTGCAATTCTTTCTGGTGAAAAGCCCATGGCTGAGGAGGTCATAGGCCCTAGGACAGAATCTCTTACTGTTATTTTGCTAAATTGTCATGCTGTCAAAGTACCTTCTAAATACTTCCGTGTATATCCAGAGACCTGGCTGCTCTTAAGCTTGATCAGATAAGCTTCTTTTTTTTTTTTTTTTTTTGCGGTGGACAGCAGCCAACTGCAAGCTGGTCAAAGTACTGTGAATAAGAGACTGAGTGTTCAGCCGTAAAGAGGCCGTAAAGAGGACATTATTTCCCCCATTCCCCAGCCCAAGGAACATCATGGAAGAGGAAGCAGAATGCAAGATACAGAGACTGGGGAGGAGTGCTGTGAAATGCCATCTTTCAGACATAATGTTGCCATGGCACTCATGAACTCACAGCAGCTGGAGTTACCAGCACAAAGACTTGCACAAGATCAAGCCACTTAAAATTCTAGCATAGATGGGGTGGATGATCTCTAGACTCCATCCCTTATTGAGGAACTATTGGCAGTTGATAATCGCTGGTGTAGGAAGAATCACTCTTTTTTGAGGATTTGACCAATGGTATGATTCCCATGGATGGCCCCATATCCATATACTTATGGTCAGGACCAACTGGACCTAGTAGGTTATAAAAAAAAAGACATGAAGTTACTTTTTTAAAAAGACATATTGAGCTGGACAGTGGTGGTGCATGCCTTTAATCCCAGCACTCAGGAGGCAGAGCCAGGCAGATCTCTGAGTTCTAGGCCAGCCTGATCTACAGAGTGAGTTCCAGGACAGCTGGGTCTACACAGAGAAATCTTTCTTTTTTTTTTTTCCCAGAGCTGAGGACCAAACCCATGGCCTTGCACTTGCTAGGAAAGTGCTCTACCACTAAGCTAAATCCCCAAACTGAGAAACCTTATCTTGAAAAAAAAAAAAAAGACATGTTGAAGAGAGAGAATTTTGGGAGAATTGGAAAGGGAAATGGCGGTAGATATGATCATATTACATTGTATAATGCATAAATTTCTCAAGAGTAAAGAAAAATTAAAAATAAAAAACTCTTGTGTTCTTTTAAAAGATTGCTTTGGTTATCTTTTTTTTTCTGCCATATAAATTTTAAGGTTGGTTTTTCTATGCGAAGAATGGGCCTGCAATTTTAACTGGGGTTGCATTGAATCTGTACTTTGCTTTTCGTAGGCTGACCATCTTCACAAGATTGTTTTAATCTATAAGCAGGGAAGGTCTTTCCATCTTCTGGTGTCTTTCTCAAGCTCTTTTTTTCAGTGTATTCAAGTTTTCATTGCAGAGGGCTTTCTCTTCATTGGTTAGGTTTATTCCTAAGTATTTTACTTTTTGACTGGGAATTGTGAGTGGGACTGTTTCCCTGGTTTCTATTTGGTTGTTTGTCCTTGCTATATAGAAAGGCTATTTATGTGCATTAATTTGATAGTCTACCACTTTACCAAAAGTGTTTAAACAGCACTGAGAGGTTTTTTGAGTCTCTTATGTAAAGAATCATGTGGGATGTCTTCTACTTGTATGCCTTTTATTTGCTCCTCTAGTCTTATTGCTCTAGCTGACTTTAAGCAGTATATTGAGTAGGAATTGCGAGAGTGGCCACTCTTGTCTTGTTTTTAATCTTAGTGGGAATGCTTTGAGATTTTTCTCCATTTAGCATGTTGGCAATAGGCTTGTATACAGCTTTTAGGATATTGAGGTATGTTCCCTCCGTTTCTAGTGTCCCCACGGGTTTTTTCTGCAGTATTTTTTATATAATTAAAATACTTTTTGGCTGAGGCGGCTGTGCCACAGAGGACGGAGTCCCACCCACGCTTTGGCCTGCACTTCTTGGGGGCCCCAAGGTGCCTTGGCTCTTCAGTGGCCTGGCCGTCAGCGCTGGTTGTGGAGCCACTCTCAGGATGAAGGGCAGCGAGGGGGACACAGGCGAACAGTTCCTGTTGAACTCAGAGGTGGACAGCCCTGCAGGCTCGGCCGTGTACTGGGAGTTTGTGCACTGGGGCTACCTGAACCGTATGGGGGGCCAGTCAGCGCTCTCTGCGGGCGCTCAGCTGGCACAGCCTCTACGTCAGCCAGGCTAAGCTCAAAGCCTCCAGTCGCACATCGGCTCTGCTGTCGGACTCTGCCACGGTGGCCATGGTGGAGGTGCAGCTGGAGAGTGATCACGAGTACCCACCAGGCCTGCTGGTGGCCTTCAGCGCCTGCACCACGGTGCTGGTTGCTGTGCATCTCTTTGCACTCATGGTCTCCACATGTCTGCGGCCCCACATCGAAGCCGTGAGCAACATCCACAATCTCAACTCTGTCCACCAGTCACCACACCAACGACTCCATCGATACGTGGAGCTGGCCTGGGGCTTCTCCACTGCCCTGGGTACCTTTCTCTTCCTTGCCAGAGTTGTTCTGGTGGGCTGGGTCAAGTTTGTGCCCATTGGGGCACCCACGGACAAACCAGCACCTGTGGTACCTATGTCCCAGGTGCCACCTCTGACCGTCTCCCTTAGGTTAGCTTCCAACCTCACACCATCCTCGACATCATAGCAGCCTTCCAAAGCCTGCCCACCCCAGCAAGTGTGTGGTGCTGCTCAGGAGCCAGGTTGGCAGGCATCTATGATCTCCACGGCAATCATGGTACCTGTGGGACTTGTGTTTACGGCCTTTGCCCTACATTTCTACCGATCCTTGGTGGCCCACAACATGGACCACCAGAAGCAGGAGCTGGAGGAACTCAGATGCCTGTAGGGGGAGCTGCAGGCTGTGTGAGCCTGGCTTTAGGCTGTTGTAAGCATTGCCTCCCTGTGTCTGCAAGAGAGCCCAGGGATCTACATAACTTATTCCTTGTCCCAGACTGGAGCCACCTCCTGTAAGCTACTCTCAGAGGCCGAATTCCTGCTCAGAGTCCCACACTCCCAGGGATGTTCTCTGTCATCATGTCCCAGTGGGTTTTGTAAGCTCCACTTTGCTTGGCTGGAGGAACGAGAGGGAGTAGAAAGACCTCAGTCTAAGGATCCTTGGTAGATGAGAGGCAAGCAGGCCCTAGTGGGCTATTTTCTGGTTGTTTGCTACTCCACAGGAAGGTGACATGCCTGCACAACTGTCCTCAAGGCAGTTAACCCTTGCTTATGTCTAATCTATTTTACAGTTGGCATCCTGGGAGAGATTTTTTGATGGGTTCCCCATTCCTGATTTGACTGCTGTAGAGGATCTGGGTGTTTGTTCCTAGGATGAGCCACTTCCCACTTGGTGACTTGTGGTGCCTGTCTCACTGCCCTAGGTTCGTCTGGCTCTCCCTCTCTTCCGCTAGAGCTGGGGGAGGAGGAACATTTGAAGATGGAGGGATTGTGCAGCTAGCTTGACTCCTTGACAAGGGTTGGGTGAGTTTGTAAAAAAGAAAAATTCAGCCCTTAGAAAGTAGAGTTCTCCAGACACTGGATTTTTTTTTTGTTTCCGAGATAGGATTTCTCTGTGTAGCTTTGGTGCCTGTCCTGGATCTCGCTCTGTAGATCAGGCTGGCCTCGAACTCACAGAGATCCACCTGCCTCTGCCTCTCGAGTGCTGGGATTAAAGGCATGCACCACCACTGCCCAGCTCAGACACTGAATTTTTGATGTTGAACTTCATTAAAAAATGTATTTACTTTTTTTAATTATACATCCTAGCCACAGTTTTCTCCCCCTCCTCTCCTCCTAGTCCCTAATCCACCCCCCTCTGTTCTTGCCCCCCCCCAAATCCATTCCTCTTCTGTTTCTGTTTAAGAAAGGGCAGGTCTCCCATGAGTATCAATAAAACATGGCATATTTGATGCTGAATTTTACCTTGTTTTGTAAATAAATTGTGTCTCACATAAATATTTTTTATCATAGATGTTGAATTTTGTCAAATGCCTTTTCTGCATCTACTTAGATGATCATGTGATTTCTGTCTTTTAGCCTATGTGCTGGATAACATTTATTGATTTTACTAAAATATATTGAACCATCTCTGTAATGAATCCAGCTTGGTTGCAATAGACGGCCTTTTTGATGTGATATTATTGAATTCAGTTTGCATTTTGCATCTGTGTTCATCAGGGAGACTGGTTAGCCATCACCAATTTTCCTTTTTTTCTTTTGTGTTGCGGTAACGCCCGCGTTATCGCTAACCGTTCACCATTTTCGAGCGAGGGGCTGTGGATTAGAAAATAAATAAGAGACAGCGAGTCATTTGCCACGGCAGAAAGCCGAATGCCAAAAATGCCAAAATGCCGTTTATTTATTTATTTTTTTTTTGGTTTTTCGAGACAGGGTTTCTCTGTGTGGCTTTGCACCTTTCCTGGAACTCACTTGGTAGCCCAGGCTGGCCTCGAATTCACAGAGATCCGCCTGGCTCTGCCTCCCGAGTGCTGGGATTAAAGGCGTGAACCACCACCGCCCCGCCAAAATGCCGTTTATTGAAGGAGGGAAGAACCTTAAGTACAGGCTTACAGCACAATGGAGGATCCCCGGAGGGCAGAAGTTCGCTACCCAATGTTCTACATTCTTGCATCTAAGCTGTTTACACCAAATGCAGGATACAGGAACAAAGAACCTCCGGTGAAGAACTCAGAACTCGGGAGGTGAGAAGCCGGCAGGGAATCAACATAGGGAGGACATCTGGTCAAGTTCGGCAAGCAGGCAAACAGTTTACTCAAATATGGGGAGCCAGGGCCCTACAGGTCCCCCCTTTTTACTAAAAAAATGAGCTTCTGACTTAGGTTGTGTGGGACGTCAGCAGGTCACCTTACCCGTCATGGAGACGCCTGCCCAGGCCACACAGGCGCTCTAGCTTAGGTTGATGACTGCCCCCCAAGCATTACCCTTCTCTGAATACTCATTATCATACAGACTCAACCACGTGAGCTGTAGAGTAACTGCTGCAAAAGATCTCAAAGTGGCGCTGGGCTTGCAATCTGTGTGACACAGAAAAGACCAGTAGAAGTCCTAACCCACCCATAGCCAGGAGGCTAAAGGCAATTGAGCCATTCCTTTCCTTAACGAGCCTTACTGCAAATTGGAGTCTTTGTAAGGTGGTATCCCATAGGCAAATGGAACTTGAGTTTTAAAAATTTTACAACTTTCAAAGCCAATTCAAATGTATAATTGTAGAATTAATTTTGGTGATCTTTCTATCTGGTTTTGGAGTCAGTGTAATAGTAGCTTCATAAAAAGAGTATTTAAGTGCTCTAGACTATAGGGGATATTCTCATTCGAAATATCTACATAGCCAGAGCTGACCTTGAATTCACTATGGAGTTGAAGATGACCTTGAAGTTTTGATCCTCCTGTCACTACCTCCAAAATGCTGGTATCACAATGCCTAATTTTATGTGGTACTGGGGATTGAACCCATGGGCTTCATGAATGTTAAGCAAACGCACTACCAACTGAGCTACAGCCACCACTCCTGATTTATATTTATTAGTTTGTCTTAATATACTAGAGATTAAATCCAGGACCTTGCATATAATACAATATGCATATACTGTACTACTGAGCTATATCGTCAGTCCCCAATTTTTAATCAAGGACAGAAATCACATGATCATCTCAATTGATGCAGAAAAGTCTTTTGGCGAAATCCAATATCCCTTCATGATAAAAGCCCTGAGGAAACTAGGAATAGAAGAAACCTATCTCAGCATAATAAAGGCTATACCAGCAAACCTGTCATCAACATTATACTGACGGGGAAAAAGTATTTTCATGGGCTGGAGAGATGGCTCAGAGGTTAAGAGCACTGGCTGTTCTTCCAGAGGTCCTGAGTTCAATTCCCAGCAACCACATGGTGGCTCACAACCATCTGTAATGAGATCTGGTGCCCTCTTCTGGCCTGAAGGGATACATGCAAGCAGAACACTGTATACATAATAAATAAATAAATCTTAAAAAAAAAGTATTTTCATTAAAGTCAGGAATAAGGTGAGCGTGTCCACTTTCTTCAGTATATATCTTGAATATGTCTTATCTGAAGTCTTAAGGAAATAAGAGGGATACAGACAGGAAAGGAAGAAGTCAAAGTATCCTTATGTGGAATGAAATGATTCTATACATAGTAGATTATATCAGAAAACTCTTAGATCTGACAAATACTTTCACCAAAGTGGCAGGATACAAAATTAGCACACAAAAATCACTAGATATACGAATAACAAACATGTTGGGAATTAAATCAAGAAAACAACCCCATTTGCAGTTGTCTTAAAAGTATCTTAGTAATTCCCAGCAACCACATAGCAGCTCTCAACCATCTATAATGGGATCTGATGCCCTCTTCTGACATGCAGACATACATGCAGACAGAGCACTTTTTTTTTTTTTTTTTTTTTTTTTTTTTTTTTTTTTTTTTTTTTTTTTGAGACAGGGTTTCTTCTGTGTAGCTTTGCGCCTTTCCTGGAGCTCACTTGGTAGCCCAGGCTGGCCTTGAACTCACAGAGATCCGCCTGCCTCTGCCTCCCGAGTGCTGGGATTAAAGGCATGCGCCACCACCGCCCGGCCCAGACAGAGCACTTTACATTTAAAAAAAAAAACCTGTCTTTTTCAGTCAGGTGGTGGTGGCGGCGCATACTTTTAATCCCAGCACTTGGGAGGCAGAGGCAGGTGGATCTCTGTGAGTTCAAGACCAGCCTGGTCTACAAAGCGAGTTCCAGGACAGGCTCCAAAGCTACACAGAGAAACCCTGTCTCGAAAAACCAAAAAAAAAAAAATCTTATAAACAAAGGGTTCAGTGAGTAGGAGCACTTGATAAATAAGAAAAGGACCTAAGCTTGAATCCTCAGAACATATACTTAAAAAAAAAAAACAACCCAGACATGGCTATGCATGTGTCCATAGCCTTAGCATTGTCAGGGACAGAGACAGGAGGATCACTGGGGTTTGCTGGTCACCAGCCTAGCTGCAAGCTCAATTTGAGAGGCTGTCTCAAAGGAATGGGTGGACAGTGATGGAAGCACAAAAGAGTCTGGATAGTCAAAGCAATTTGCACATAAAGAATAACGCTGTAGCTATCACCCAAACTGATTTCAAGTTGTACTATAAGGCTATGGGAACAAAGTGGCATGCTAATGGCACAAAAAGAGACATGTAGGTATATGGAGTAGAATGGAGGACCATGATATAAACCCATCCAGATAGAGCCAACTGATTATAAAGATGTAAAAAAAAAATGCATTGGAGAAAGGTCGGTTTCTCCATCAAATAATGCTGGGAGATTTGGATATCCATATAAAGAAGAATGAAACTGGATCCCTATCTCTTAGCCTATACAAAAACCAACACTCCAAGCGGATGAGAGTCAATAATATAATACTTTAAGCTCTAAAACTCTTTCGAGAAAAAGTAGGGAAACTACTTCAAGATATAAGCACAAGCAAGGACTTTCCTTCCTGAATAGGACTCGGCTTGCTCAGGAAATGAGCCTAACAATTGACACATGGGATTCATGAAATTAAGGAAGTTTCATGCTGCAAAGGAAACAACTGAGTGAAAGGCAGCCTGAAAAATGGGAGAATTTCTTTGCCAGCTGTACGTCTGACAGAGGCTTAATATCTGGAATACATAAAGAATGGGGAAAAAACCCTACATAAATCAAACAACTCAATCAATGAAGTAAATAGATAGTTCTCAAAGGATGAACTACAAATGGCCAGTAAACACATGAAAAAAAAAGCATTCAACCTCACTAACTGTGATGGTTAAGACTGATTGTCAATTTGGCTTGTTTTTGAAAACAAGCCCCTGAGCATGTCTGTGAAGGATTATCTAGATTAGGCTAATTGAGACGGAAAGATCCACTGTAACCTCTGGGAGGCGTCATTCTGTGGACTGGGGTCCTGGTTGCATGAGCATGAACATGTCTCTGCTTCCTGACTGGGGATTCAGTGTGACTAGCTGCCTCACACTCCTGCTGTCATGCTTTCCTCAATCTACATCTTCAATTTGTGGGCCAGAATAAATCCTTCCTTCCTTAAATTGTTTTTTTTTTTTTTCAGCTATTTTGTCCCGACAACAAGAAAAGTAACTAACACACTAGACATTCAGGAAATGCGAATTAAAATTACATTGAGATTCCATCTAATTATAATCACAATGGCAGTCTTTAAGAAAACAGGTAACAGCTCAGTGTGGTGGCGCATGCCTTAATCCCATTGTTGCAGAGGCAGAGGAACTTCTGAGTTCAGAGCCTGCATGGTCTACAGAGCAAGTTCCAGGATAGCCAGGGTTACACAGAGAAACCTTGTCTCGAAAAACCAAAAAGAAACACTTACACGTGAAGTTGAGAAGTGCTGTGTTACTGCGTCACCTTTACACCTTCCTGCTTGTTCTGTAATGGGAACTGAGAGCGCTTTTGATGACCAGAAAAAGCCTCCATGACATACCGATCAGGTAGTGTTCTCTGCATAAGTGGATTGAGTGTAGCAGACTTAGTAGAAATCAAATTATGCTCATAACTTACCTCTTTTCTTCCAGAGAGAAGCTGTATTGACTAGCAAGTATACGTGTTTTAATTTTTAATTGCACTTAATCAATCAGTCATCAATCAATCAATCAGTTGTCTCCTACCATATGGGTTCTGGGGATCAATCAGGCTTGGTAACAGTCACGTTTACTGCCTAAACCATGTCACCAGCCCATGTGCATGTTTTTGAAAAGAGCAAGCTGGGTTTCTTTCTTTTTTAAAAAGATTTATTTATTTATTTTCTGTATGAGTGCTCTATCTGCATGTACACCTTTAAGCCAGAAGAGGGCATCAGATCCCACTAGAGATGGTTGTGAGCCACCGTGTGGTTGCTGGGAATTGACCCTGGGTCCAGAGAAGCCAGTCCTCTTAACTGCTGAGTCATCTCTCCAGCCCTGCAAGCTGGGTTTCTATTTGCAGCTGAACTTTTAAGCTGTGGATATTGCCCATATTTGTGTGTGCTTATTTAGAGGAAGCACATAAATTTTTTGAAGGATAATTGTTCTCTTCTGGAGGATTTACTCAGGTTTCTGAAGAGAGTTTTGTTTTAAGGTAGGACAAATGTGTCTCAATATTTAGCTGTATCTTCTGTAAAGTCAACTGGCTATATGTTTATCATTTGTTGATCAGAGAGGCAAACAATCTGGAGTGTATGTAGAATTCTTAGTAGGCTGTAGCAGATTAATAAGAGACCTTTAAGTGAGACCTCTTCTTTGTTTTTGTGAATCTCTGGCTTCTCAGAAAGGCACACGATTATTTTGAAATGGTACCAAATTGCTGTATTTTTTTTTTCAGAGCTGAGGACCGAACCCAGGGCCTTGCGCTTGCTAGGCAAGCACTCTACCACTGAGCTAAATCCCCAACCCAAATTGCTGTATTTTTAAGCCTATCTGTCACACGCATCTTCTATGCCAGTCCCTGAAACTGGCTCCCTAAACATTGTCTGTGTAATTTCTATTATTTACACACTACTATTTCTGTTTGGGATGTCTTTCCCTGCTTCACTTCCTGAAAGCCCATGCATTCATTAATAGCACCTAACATACAGAAGTTACGTATTGATTACTGAGTCAACAGAAAATGTTCTTATAAGGTCCCAAGGATCAAAATACCAGGTCTTGTTACTCCTCAGTACAACCCATGTAGTCATTGTGATTTTTTTTTCAAGACAGGGTTTCTCTGTGTAGCTTTGTGCCTTTCCTGGAACTCACTCTGTAGCCCAGGCTGACCTCGAACTCACGGAGATTCACTTGCCTCTGCCTCCCGAGTGCTGGGATTAAAGGCCTGCACCACCACTGCCCAACTCTCATTGTGATTTTTTTAATGTTTTATACATTTTATTCTGACATCATTTTTTAAAAACAAAAATATGCATACATTTGCATTTATTAACACCCCTTTCTTTAAATATGGCTTCACTTCTGCCTCCAGGCTCTGCTTTCCATTTGCCGTGAGTGTTCACCAGTCACTTTGCCTGGGCTGACTCACCATTGGCAGCATAATTTCTTCTAGGACTTGTGTAACAGACACAACATAGACAGGACTTCAGTCTGTTGTTTTTTTTCCTTTTTTCTTTCTTTTAAAAATAAGCTTGTTTTCAGGTTCTCATATTTCCTTTGAATATATTGTTCAACATTTTATTATTTAGAAGGTATTATGTTTCAGGCAAAGGTGTTTTTTTTTTCTTGACTCAGGAGGTGCTAATATGTATTATTTTCTAAAAAGATAAGTGGTTGTCTGTGTGGCTATCAACAACGAGCACAGAATAGATGAGCTCGAAAGATCCAAGTCTGAAATGACAACAAAATATTTTTACTATAATTTTCCAGTTCCATGTAACATGCCTATTGTTGAAAAGAATCTGCAAAGCCTGGCAAAGAGCTGTTAGCTGAGAGAACTGAGATAGCATTTCATGTATGTTCCAGAGACTCCATGGTTGCCTGGAACATGCTTGTTCCCTTTCTGTCAAGAGAACTGATGGATGTCTGCTGAAATCTTGTATGTTTGTAGGTTTTCTTGGCACAGCTGCAATGAAATATTTCAACATCTGGTTGTCACCTATAGCCATTTTTTTTCAGATTCGTCCAAAGGATTAATAATTCCTGAAACAAGCTCCCCAAAAGAAAAATGATCTATTCTGAGAGAAATACTGTAAGAATCATGGTTGACAAGTGCCACCCAATGTGCATGTTCTAGAGGAAGTGGGATTGCCTTGCTCACAGTTATGTGAAAATTCCCTGCTGCGTTGTTGGTGTACAGATGACCATGGATTCTGCATGCATCTGGAGAGAGTGATGAATCATCTTCCCTTGGTGGGAGTGCTGTTGATGTACCTTAAAAGCACTTTTGAATATCACATATTGAAATGAATGCTCTTCTGCAGCCTACTCTGAGTCAGCTGTAACATGCTCTCTGCTGTGACGAAAGGTCAAATACTACTGATCCGTAAACTAGACCATCTGTGGATGCAACCATTTTCTCTGCTAAATCCAGTACATCTGCTCCAACATACTGGCACTTCATGGTAGCAGACATATCTATGTTGATTCTCAACTTGCTAGAAAAGTCCTTGTCTATTTCATATTTGTACTTCAGCCATGTATCTCGATACACTGAGAATTCCATTATTGTTAATAAAGCCACAGTGGTAAATGATATTAGAGAAACTGTCACCCAACTGACTGACATCTTTACATAGTTGTCAGGAACCTTGGCAACAGCATTCAACTCCTTCACCAAACTTAAGTTGTTTTTTTCCCCCAACTCAGTCACCTCATTTTCAGGAAAACCTCCCTCTTCCTTCATATAGTCATGATTTATTGGGATGGGGCACACACTTGCCATGACACACATTTAGAGGTTAGAGAACCATCTGCAGGAGTCAATTTTCTCCTTCCATCATATAGGTCTTTGTGCTACTGTCCCAGCTGGCTACTATGTTTCACAGAAGCCCAGATCATTATGATTGTTTATACCTATAGTTTTATTTATGGAATTATACCTTTACTTTTTAAAAAATAATTTTTTATTTTTTGAAATTAAAATATAATGACATCATTTTCCCTCTTTCCTTTTTTCCCTCCAACCCCTCCAATGTGACCCCTTTGATCTCTCTCAAATTCATGGCTTCTTTTTCTTTAATTGTGTTTTATAACATAACACAATATATAAACTCAACCTTCTCAGTCTATAACATGTTATTTGTGTGTATATATGTATATGGTTTCAGGACTAACCATTTGGTATTGGGTAACCAACTGTGGGGCTTTTCCTGGGAGGAGACAATTTCTCTTGCTTTCAGCATTTGCTGGTTGCCTATAGTTCCTTGTCATCCTTGTTCAGGTCTTATGTAAGCAGTCATGTTGATGAGACTTCACAGGTATAGCTCCTCTGGCATTTCTATGAAACCCGACCTCACAGCAAACTTCCTATTCCTCTGATTCTTACAATTTTTCTGCCCACTCCCCTTTTGCTCTGATCTCTAAGCCTTCGGCACAGGAGTTGTGTTGTAGACAGATCAGTTGGGGCTGACATCAAACAATCTCTTGTTCTTTGAATTTTGATTGGTTGTGGTTTTTTTTTTTTTTTGTAATGGTCTCCTGTTGCAAAGAGATGTTTCCTTGATGAGGGGTGAGATCTATATTTATCTGTAGGGAAAAGGACAAATATTTATGATGTAGTTAAAGATTATGCTGGTTTAGTAACATGATGGTTGTAGGTTCTCCTCTGAGATCTATGACTTCACTAGCCATGGGTAACTGGTTTGGTTTCCAGGACCAGGCATGATTTCCCTCTTGTTATTAAGAAGGTCTTAAGTCCAGTTAGAGAGCTGTTGGTTACCACAAAGGTATGTGTGCCACTGCTGCATCCTTAGTGTTATTGTGTCATGCTGTCATTGTTGTGGTTCATAGACATCATTCCTGGGGAGGACTACTGTTTGCTTCCCTTTCTTGGAAGCTTGCAAGGCACCTACTGGTAACATAAAAGCTCCTCAGGGAGGAGGCTTTCAGGTCAGATCCAGTTCTGATTTTCTAGGTCCTGTGTCTGAAGTAAGTTGGTGTCTTCAGTAATATGGATTCACCTTCAATCTCTGGGAGGCAACCAAGGGCAACAACAATAGCCTACAATATTTTGGGAGTCTCTTGGACAGCTCTCATCTACAACTCAAAAGGAGGCTTCTCATGCCTGGTGTTTGGTGTGTGTGTGTGTGTGTGTGTGTGTGTGTGTGTGTGTGTACGTGTGTGTATACGTGTGTGTGTGTGTGTGTGTGTGTGTGTGTGTGTGTGTGTGTGTGTG
>CABHPR010150478.1:0-20213 GCA_902168415.1 Peromyscus melanophrys | reverse complement strand
TGTGTGTGTGTGTGTGTGTGTGTGTGTGTGTGTGTGTGTGTGTGTGTTTTGGCTCTTGGGTGAACCATTCATTATTAGCATGGATGGGAAAATAAATAGCAATGTATACATGTATGTATATATGTATGTATATGTGTATGTATGTATGTATGATATGTAATTTTAGATAAATAGATAATAATGATTCTTTATGATTTTTTCAGACATCCTTGCAGTTATTTCACCATCCCCCCTCCTTCTTCTGTATTTGTTACTCTTCCTCTCCCTAATTAAAACCCCTTCATTTTTCCCATTCAAATAATTTGCATACTGCTATTTCCATTTCTATTGCTTCCCTAATATGATCCCTTTTTACTTTCCTGTTTTCTGTAGTTACTTCACTTTGTATACTAACATCTGAATATTTGTAGCCAGGAAGCTAAAGAAGTGTCCTTTATCTCTTCTGATTAGTTTTACTTTTAAATCTCTTTTGTCAGATATTAGAATAGCAGGGCTTGCTTGCTTTCCTGGTCCCATTTGATTGGAGTACTTTTGTCCATCCATCCTTTTACTCTAAAGTGCTTCCTATCTTTAAAGCTAGGATTTGTTTCATTTAGACAACAAATAGACAGCTATTGTTTTTTGATCCATTCATTCAGTCTGTGTCTTTTGATTGGAGAATTGAGGCCATTCATATTTAAAGATATTACTAGAATGTATATGGTGGTTGTAGTCATTGTATTGTTGGTTTTTGGTGTTGTGTTCTCAGGGTATTTTGTGTTTAAGTAATTATGGCTTTATCTGTTTTCTTTCTACAATCTTTTAGCTGTGCTTGTTCCTCTCTTCATCTGGAAATATTGCTTCCTGTGTTTTCTTTAGTTTTGGTCTGCTGGATGTGATTTTTTAAAGGCTGTTTTTTTTTATATCATGGAAAGTTCTTTCTCCTTCAACTATAGCAGGTAGTTTTGTTTGGCACAATAGTGTAGATTGACAGTTGTGGTCTTTTAGGACTTGGAATGCTTTGCTCCAGACTCTTCTGGGTTTCAAAGGTTCCATTGAGAATCAGCTATTATTCTGACAGGCTTTCCTTTATTATGTGACTTGTGTTTTATCTGTGAAGCTTTTAATACTCTTTCTCTGTTTTATATATTTAGTGATTTAACTATGATATACTGTAGAGATTTTCTTTTTTGGTCTTGTCTATTTGGTGTTAAGTGTGTTTCTTGTATTTGTATGAGTGCGCTTTTTTTTAGTTTGGAGAAGTTTTCTTCCATGATCTTGCTGAAGGTCTCGTCTATGCCATTGACCTGGAATTCTTCTCTCTCATCGTTACTTATAATTTGAAGGTTTGATCTTTTCCTTGATGGCCTACATTTCCTGAAAATTCTTTTCCTGTGTTTTTAGAAGTACTTTTTTCATATTCCTTGCTTATTTAGTCTAGATCCTCAACTTTATCTTCAAGTCCTGATCTTTATCTTCTTGTTTCATTCAACTTGGAAGGCTTTCCCTTGAGTTTCCTACTTGAGTTATTGAGTTTTTCAATTCTATCTTCGTTTCAGCTTGAGTTCTTTTCAGTGTTTCTCTTTATTGAATTCTCTTTTCAAATTCTGGATTGCTTTTGTCATTTCCTCTAGCTTTATGTTTATGCTTTCTTGATCATCACTCAGACAATTATTATTTTCTTTAAGTTCATTAGCTGTTTCTTTGTATCTTCTTTAAACTCTGAATTCTTTGATGAAGTCTAAGATACTGCCTTGATCTTTCATATTGGTTGTATTTTTGTGATGAAATCTGGGCACATGGACATCTTCTGTTGGTCCTGTGTCTGAAATGGACACAGTAGTTTGGGGAGGAGCACAGAGAGCACATAGAGTGTGGGCTGAGCTGGGCCTAAGGGTTGGATATAGTTTAAGTGGAAGAGAGTCAGGTGGACACAGGGGACTGGATTGACATGTAGGGTATGCATTGTGATCCTAGCTTGGAGTTTGGGGGTGGATCTGGGGGTTGAAGAGAGTTTGTGGAGGGGAGGATCTATCTGTTAGACTCACCATGTCAGACCCTAATGCAAGATGTTCAGGAGACCCTAGTGCGAGGCTAGGCAGAGAGATTGCGTGGTACACGAGGGGCTTGTAGGTGGGGAGCAGCATAAGCAGGGGTGGCCAGACTAGGTGAGAGCACTGATGTGGCACCTGGGATAGACCTAGGGGTTTGAGGAGGTTATGTGGATGGGAGAAAGGATAAGGGAGACAAGGCTATACCTTGGCACAAAATGCACAGGGTCTGTCTGGACAGAGAGATTAGGATATGATATGCAAGGAGAATAGGGTTGGGGAGAATAGGGTTCACTTTTATATATTTATATATAAAATAATGAGGAAATATGAAAGTATTCTACAGTAGTGTATTGTATAAACGAGGAGACGTTGACACATATCTACTAACATAGATTGATTTACTTTAAGCCAAAAGAAGTATAGTTTTTATAGATTGGTATCTCATATATTTAACATTTTATCGTAGAGAACATCATTGATTTCCCTTGCTTGTTGAATGTAACATATTTGTTTCCTTGCAGTTCTGTGGGTGGCTATTACAGGTGACTCACTCCTCTTTCAGTTACTGTTGTTTTTTTTTATGAGTCATCTTTCCCTTCAAGCTAGGATGTACTTGAACATCCTTAGTAAATAGACCCGTCTGCTCCTCAGAGACTTTGTTCATCTATTGTTTAAAATGAAAATAAACAACTTGTATGGAATAATTAACTGATTAAGAAATGAAGCAAAAATGTCTCATAATAGGATTCTATTTACAATGTACCAAAGTAACTGTGACCTGTATATAGTTATTTCCACAATTGCAATTAGTATCTTTTCAAAAAACTTAGGCTCATATTAGAAGCTCCATTTTGCTACTCATTTGCCAAATACTTATTGATTGCTTTTCACCATCCTCTCTATTAGACTTTAGAGATTAAAAAAGACATATAATCCATGCTTTCAAGGAGTCATAGGTCCAATGAGAAAGACAATTATTTATAATTAATTAAAAATAAAGACAAATATTTGTAATTAATGCCAGAATGGCTGTGACAGAGGGGTGTAAGATGCTGTGAAAGTACTAGGCATAAAGCAGCTAACTTTGACTATGGACTGAGTATAGGAGTGGTATGTGAGGTGACTGTTTGATTACAGAAATGAAGGAGAGGGTGGAGAAATAGTGAAAGGTGAGGAATGCTTTGCCAAATATTTGATGTCCATACTCAATGTCAGGCAGAGAAATTGGAAAAGGAAATTCTTGGTAGAGGAGAAGTCATGTGAAAAGATGCAAATCATGGTTCATTGTCAAACTCAGTGGCTGCTTTGAGCTCACAGACTATACTTTTAATTATACCCCCTTCCACTATTTCTTTTCCCTAACTTAGTAAGGATTGTTGAGCTATAGTATGGACATAAAAACTTGGGCCTGGGAGTGGTTGTGTATGCCCATAATACCAGCACTTGGGTGGTTTAGGCAGAAGTATCTTGAATTCAAGGCAAGCCTGGACTATAAAGTGAAACCTTAGGGAAAAAGAGAGAGAGAGAGAGAGAGAGAGAGAGAGAGAGAGAGGAAGGTGGGTCGGGGAGAGGGAGGGGAAAGGAGAGGGAGAGAAAGATGATAAATGATTTCTTTGCCATTTATTATCAAAGAAAATCCATGCACATATATTAAAGAACAAATGGGGAAACTGAACTGAGTCACAAACCACTGCTTACATCTGCCACTACTCGCTACTCACTGGAAAAGACCACCTCTGCCTTGGTCACATCCATCCCCAATGAAAACCCCACCTCTTGGGCCAAAACACTTCTCTCAATTAGCTAGTGGACCATTCCAGTACCATTTCCCCCATTTTTGTCTAATTAAGAAGGAAAGGTTCTAAATCTAACATAATAAAACTATATACAATAAGAATCATTATCAAATATTGTCCAAATAGAAAAGAAAGGTAATAACCTTAACAAAATGAAACTACATACAACAAGAAACATATCAACTAAGAAACACATTCTCATTGTCCAGTCCATAAGTAATTGAAGAATTTATAGAGATTACTCCATTATCTGTCCTTTCCTGAAGAGTCCAAAGTTTTATACCTAATATGCTTTTTGCCAAGATTCAGGAGAACTGTAACTGTAACTGTCTAGTCTTCAGCCCCATCAAAGATCTAAGAAAGAAGTAATATTACCTGAGTAAGCAGGAAGTGCAAACAAGTGAATTCCAAAAAAAGTGAGAAATGACAGAAACAGCTGGCTGCCTAGACAATCACCCAATATTCCTCTGCAATGTTGGGGCAACCATCTTTGGCCCACAGGCCTAGAATATCTGACAGACTTTTTTTCAGAAGCAGGAAATTTTGAAGGACTGTCCTACCCTGTCTTGGCAAAGTTCAGCAGTTGCTTTTCTTTGTGTCCTGCTGGTCCAGTTTGGACAGGGTACTGTCAGCATTTGAGGCAAGGATAGTTTCTTGCCCTAATGGCTAGCTTATGGCACAAAGAAAGCAAACTCCATATGGAGTTTCTTCAATGCCCATCATCCTCTTTAGAAATAGATCAGTGCAGGCTAGGGGGCTAGGGCAGACACATCTCATGTTGAGAAGAGTCTAAGTTATTAAAACATTTTAAATGCCATATTCTGTAGGTCTTTAAAGTGTTTGAAGATTACCTATCTATCTGAAATATATCTCTGTATACCTAGAAAACCTAACTAACATGACTATAAGTTTGATGGTTATGGATGACTATTAGCTTATATTTCTTCATTATCTTAAATAGCTTTTAAGGACTAAAACTTCACATTGCATAATTAAACAAGCTGTATAGGTCTGAGCTATATAGGTAATACCTTAAGCAAAAATAGAAACAGATGTATAATACAAGGATAATAACCTCAAATTTGTTTTTTTCTTTCTTTCTTTTTTTTTTTTTTTGAGCTGAGGACTAAACCCAGGGCCTTGTGCTTGGTAGGCAAGCACTCTACCACTGAGCTAAATCCTCAACCCCTTGTTTTTTGTTTTTTGAGACAGGGTTTCTCTATGTAGCTTTGGAGCCTGTCCTGGAACTTGCTTTGTAGACTAGGCTGGCCTCGAACATACAGAGATCCACCTGCCTCTGCGTCCTGAGTGCTGGGATTAAGGGCATGCATCACCACTGCCAGCTTAACCTCAAATTTGTAACAATATACAAATATATCTTAAACAGAAGTAGAAACATATACACAGTATAATAAAAATAACCTTAAATTTGTATCAATATACAAAAATCCATACCAATGTAAATTATTTAAGACTAGTAGTTGCTTTTTAGTTAGAAAGTAGATTCAATAATCTACATTTTTATTTATCATATCTAGCCCCCGCTTTTTTTGACCATATCCAATAACAACTTGTAACCAACCCCCCCTACATGATGACAAATATCCAAAACCCAGTAAAAGACCCCAAACTACCCACCCCACCTCTTGGGAATGTGGGCATCGTTTTCTTAAAAATTACTTCCTGCTGTCTGTGAGGCGACAGCATCTCTAGGGGACCCTGAAAAAACCAAAACAGTGGTCAATCCTGGGAGAGCTAGCTGTATCATTTGTTGCCAGTCTCTGAGTAATGGGAAAGTGTAGGGCTTATCTGAAGTTCTGACTGGTGTAGTGCATGAGGGTGGGCCATCTCAGCTAGCCACCTTGGAATTATCCTGAGTAGTTTGTAGTCCAAAGCTGATCTTTGTGTGGAGTTTATTGGCTTAGTGGCATTATCACAATCCAGGTAGAATCATCATTGAGGGGCCCCATCAACTTTTTAGCAACTTCAGAGATCACTGTTAGGAATGTTTATCATTCACTGTAGAAAACTTAAACATATTAAATGTCATATGCTGCAAATCTTAGGGACATTAAAAGACCATGATCTATTAAGTACATCCAGGATATCCAGGCTTAATTCCTAAATATCCGTTTAAATTCAGGCCTGAAATCACATATAAGAAACTACATGAAACCTAAGGTTAGAATTAGTTAGTACTTTATAATATCATTAATATCAAAACAGAAAGTTTAAATTTTGAGGTAGCATTTATACCTTAAGAAAAGTTTTAAAGCCAAGTGGTGGTGGCGCACGCCTTTAATTCCAGCACTCGGGAGGCAGAGCCAGGTGGATCTCTGTGAGTTTGAGGCCAGCCTGGTCTACAAAGCAAGTTCCAGGAAAGGCAGAAAGCTACACAGAGAAACCCTGTCTTGAAAAACCAAAAAAAAAAAAAAAAAAAAAAGAAACAGAAAAAAAAAGAAAGAAAGAGTCAAAATTAATTTGAAGTGTATGAGATTAGTGACAACATAATAGTCCCTAGATTTTGGTTTTCTTCTGTCCCATACCAGGTGGCTCTTCTGATATGAGATGGAGACTTTGAATTTTTTTTTAACAAACATTCTTGGGTTTAGAGAAGGAGAGAGCCACACTCCAACTCCGAAGCCAGCTTTAGTTTTTAATTGAGTCAGGACTACATAAAGACTACCTATTTAACATGTCTGTAGAGACCAGAAAAACAGACATTTTGAAAAGTTTATGAAATTTTACCCTGTAGGAAGCATCCTATACCATTAGGCCAGATTACTCCTTTTCTTGGTAATTTTTTCTGGATGGTTCTCCCTTCTTTTTTCAATGCTTCATTTGTCCACAGGTTTTTAGATTCCTCAGCTGGATGTTTTCATTTTCCTGGAAAGACAAAAACAAAACCCTGCCCCAACCCTAATTTGTTGAGTTTTCCCTTTCGTCAGGTTGAATCACCACAACAGTTGATGAACTATCACCTCTCTGTTGTTTGAATCTAAGATGGTCTTTTTAATTAAAAAACCCAAAGCCAGATATTAGGGTGAAAGCTGAAAGATCAGAGAAGCAGAGCAAACCACAGCCACCACCTATTACCTCACCAACTTCATGAATCCTCAGATTGAAAGCCTCTAAGTCTTTGCCCAAAAGTGTTGCTGGAGAGGTCCCACCAAGCCCGGCAGTTCCACAACCCATGTATAAAATAAACACACAGACGCTTACATTATTTAAACTGCTTGGCCATTAGCTCAGGCCTATCATTGTCTAGCTCTTACTCTTATATTTAGCCCATTTCTATTAATCTCTACTTTGCCACGTGGCTCGTGGCTCACCGGTACTTTACATCTTCCTTCTCCTCGCTGTGGTTCCAGCCAGTCTCTCCCTCCACCTTCCTGTTCCCTCAATTCTCCTCTCTGTTAGTCCCACCTATACTTCCTGTCTGGCTACTGGCCAATCAGTGCTTTATTAACATATTTGTCATACAGAACATCCCACAGCAAAAAGGGTCTCAGCTGAACTGCCTTAGTTCCTGTTTCCTCACATCTTATATACCTTTCTCTGATCTGCCATCACTTCCTGGGATTAAAGACCTGTTGGCCCCCCCCCACTGGGATTAAAGGTATGTGCCACCACTTCCTGGCTCTGTTTCCAGTGTGGCCTTGAACTCATAGAGATCCAGACGATCTCTGCCTCCCGAGTGATAGGATTAAGGGTGTGTGCCACCACTGTCTGGCCTCTATGCCTAATCTAGTGGATGGCTCCATCTTCTGATCCTCTGGCAAGCTTTGTTGGGGTACACAATATATCACCACACCTCTCCTCATCAATCTCCTGTTTGAATTGAATCTTTATTAATTTTGATGGTATCCATAGCTTTTCTTCTCCTGTGGGAACAAAAGCAAAACCTTTTCCCCAATGTAACACATATCCTAGTTTCCATTCTGAGGTCAACACATCTTTAAAGTATACCAGCTGATTTAGTGCAGTGTTTTTTTTCTATTATCCAATGTCTCTCTGCAACTGTTGTTCCCTTTTCATTAACATTTAAAAAATTTCAAGTCAATAAAGCATTGTGCAATCTGTCTCTAGGGGTCATTATTACCACTTTTTGTTTATTAAGCATGTCTTTTAGAGTGCAATTAGATCTTTCTGTAACTGCTTGTCCTGTAAGGTTTTGTGGTATACCTGTAATATGCTTTATGTTGTAATATGCAAAAAACTGTTTCATTTTACTAGAGACATATGCTAGAGCATTGTGAGTCTTAATCTGCACAGGTATTCCCATGATGGCCATAACTTCTAATAGATGTGTAATTACAGAATCATCCTTTTCAGAACTTAAAGCAGTTGCCTATTGAAATCCTGAATATGTATCTATGGTATGGTGTACATGTTTTAATTTTCCAAACTTGCAAAATGAAATATATCCATTTGCCCAATTTCATTTCTTTAAGTACCCTTTGGGTTACTCTCTGCAGTAGTGGAGTTTGGTTATACAAGGAACAAGTAGGACATTTCCATATAATTTTCTTGGGTTGTTGCCAAGTGATGAAAAAATCCTTTTCAACCCCTTGCTATTGACATGGTGTTTTTGTATGAAATTCTGAGGCCTTGAGCACATTTCCTATTAATAGCTGATCAATTTCATCATTACCTTGTGCTAGAGGGCCTGGCAGATTCATATGGACTCTGATATGTGTTTTATATATATGGGGTGATTCCTATTCCTGACTAGTTACTGTAATTGTATAAATAATGAAGTTAATTCTGACTCATCAGGAATAAGTTCATCAGTTTCAATGTGTGAAACAACTCTTTCTGCATACTGAGAGTCAGGAACTATATTAAGAGGTTCTGTAAAATCCATTAATAGCATGAGAATAGCATATAATCCTGACCTTTGAACAGAATCATAAGGGCTTTGAGCCACTTTACTTAAATTTCCTGGTTTATTTGCATCAGTATAGAATGTAGGGGCTCCAGATATTGGTGTTCCCTGTACAATGTGAGGAAAGACCCAAATGGTTCTTTTATAAATTTAAGTCTCTTGCTTTTGGGATATTTGTTGTTAATCTTCCCCCCCCCCAAAAAAAAATTACTGTAAGCTGTTTGCCAATGTTCATTTTCTGTCCATAAAAAGGAGATTTCAGCATTAGTAAAAGATACTACAATTTCTGTTGGATCCATTCCAGTTAACTGATGAAGTCTCAATTTAGAATCGATTAGAAACCTTTTCTTTTTTTTTTTAGTTAGGGTTTTTATTGCTGTGATAAAACACCATTGACCAAAATTAATTTGGGGAGGAAAAGGTTTATGTCAGCTTGTAAGTATTGGGAAGTCAGGACAGGAACTGGAGCAGGACAGGAACCTAGAGGCAGGAGCTGAAGCAGAGGCCATGGAGGAGTGCTGCTCACTGGCTTGCTCTTCCTGACTTGTGTAGCCTGCTTTTTTTTACCCAGGACCTCCTTTCACCCAAGACCATCAGCCCTGGAGTGGCATCACCCACAGTGATCAGGGCCCTTTTACCTTTATTACTGATTAGAAAATGCATTGCAGCCTTACCTCTAGCCCAATCTTGTGGAGGCATTTTCTCAGTGGAGAGTCCCTTTTCCTAAATGACTTTTGCTTGTGTCAAGTTGGCATAAACTAGTCTGCATACTTCCCATCTGTTCCTTAATCTTTTTTTTTTTCTGAATGCCGTTTATTGAAGGAGGGAGGAGGCCTTAAATACAGGCTTTCAGCACAATGGGAGAACCCCAGAGGGCAGAAGTTCGCTACTGATATTTTACAATCTTGCATCTAAGCTGTTAACGCCCATTATGCAGGATACACAGACAAGGAACTTCCCTTAAGCATTCAGGAGGGTGGAACCTGGCAGGGAATTAGCTCAGGGAGGATATCAAGGTCAAGGTCAGCAAGCAAGGCATCCGTGGTCTCTTAGTGTCTGCATAACATTTGTCCTGGACCTTCTAGCTTTCATAGTCTCTATTGAGAAGTCTGGTGTTATTCTGATGGGCTTGCCTTTATATGTTACTTGGTCTTTTTCCTTTGCGGCTCTTAATATTTTTTCTTTGTTCTGTATGTTTAGTGCTTTGATTATTATGTCGAGAGGGGACTTTTTTTTTGGATCCAGCCTATTTGGTGTTCTGTAAGCTTCTTGTATCTTCATAGGTATTTCTTTCTTTAGGTTAGGAAAGTTTTCTTCTATGGTCATTCTACAAGGAGCTGCTCTTTTAGAGAAAACTAA
This sequence comes from Peromyscus melanophrys, assembly GCA_902168415.1. Taxonomy (NCBI): domain Eukaryota; kingdom Metazoa; phylum Chordata; class Mammalia; order Rodentia; family Cricetidae; genus Peromyscus; species Peromyscus melanophrys. The sequence goes on along the minus strand of CABHPR010150478.1, from coordinate 10,137 downwards.
TGCTCTCTCCTCCACAAGCCATCAGCTGTCCATAGCTCCTCATTTAGGGGTGAAGGCTTGTGAAAACCTCCCCTTTATATTCTGGAATGTTGACTGCCTTGATCTTGAGCAGACAACCATAGCTCCATTAACTATTGCCAACTTCAGAAAGAAGCTTCTCTGGCCAAAGTTTAGAGCTGCACTAATTTGTGGAGTGCATTGCTGGCACAGCTGTGCTGAGCTGAAAGGTGATGTTCTCAGAGCTCACTGGCTCTAGCAGGCTCCACAGGATGCTGTATGCAGGAGAGATGAGTGGGAGTGCTATTCTCTGTAGCTTGTGTTCTTGGCATTTTGGTGCTCAAAGGTCTCCTCAAACTCATTCATGCTTTTGGAAGAACATAATTCCCATAGCTGCAGAACTCTTGAAGGCTACATCTCCTTACACATTTTTTATCCACTTATCTAGAGATGTACACTTAGGTTTATCCCATATATTGGCTATAGTGACTAAATACTAATACATATGTGTAGATGGAGTTTTTCCATCCCAACCACCTGCTCCCAAATAACCAGCACAGGGGCTTAATATTAATTACAAATGCCCAGCAGATAGCTCAGGCTTGTTACTGGCTAACTCTTACATTTAAATTAACCCATATTTATATCTATGCTTTGCCATGTAGCTTGGTACATTCTCTCAGCATGACATGCCAATCTTGCTTCTTGTGTCTGCTGGCAATTCTCTGACTCCACCCTTCTTCCTCCCAGCATCCTCAGTTTGATCACCTTGCCTATACTTTTTGCCTGGCTGTAGTAGGTAGCCATTCCAGCTTTGGTCTGGAAGTTCCAACCCCCATTGAGGCTTCAGTAACTATCACACCTATAAGGCGGGGCCAAGGGAGGGCCCTGAAGACCTGAGATGGGGATGCGCCGTGCTCTCTTGTTTCCTGGACCTGGACGAGAGAGGTAGATCAAGGGGAGTTCTCTAGAGAACACTGCTGGACTGGACTGCGTCTGTTCCAGAACCCGCCACCTACCTATCCCTTCATTTGTAAGTTATCCACTAAATAAATCCTCCTTTTAACTACGTGGAGTGACCTTAATAATTTCACCAATACCTGGCTATCAGCCAATCAATGTTTTATTAAACAAATTCTAGTGACAGATCTTTACAGTGTACAAAGGGTGTACTTATTAGTTATCATTATTAGTTATTATTATTCCACAGCACATATGTATGAGTGTGCAGGTATTGGTTGGGAACACAGATTTCATATGCTTTGGCTATATACCTAGAAGTAGAAAATCTGGATTGTATAGTAGTATTATTTGTATTTTAAAGGAGTCCCCATACTGTTTTACACAATGGCTATATTTTCTTGAACATTTGTTTATGTGTTTTGAGATAAGGTCTTACTATGCAGCCCTGGCTAGTTTGGAACTCACTATGTAGATCAGGCTGGCCTCAAACTGACAGAGATCCACCTGCCTCTGCCTCTGAGTGCTGGGACTAAACACATGCACCACCTGAATCATAATTGCTCTTTAAAAAATTAAATTCTTGCCGGGCGTTGGTGGCGCACGCCTTTAATCCCAGCACTCGGGAGGCAGAGGCAGGCGGATCTCTGTGAGTTCAAGGCCAGTCTGGGCTACAGAGTGAGTTCCAGGAAAGGTGCAAAGCTACACAGAGAAACCCTATCTCGAAAAACCAAAAAAAAAAAAAATTAAATTCTTTAATAGTTTCATAATCTTTTGAGAGAATTTTAGTCATTTTCACCTACTATTGGCCTTTCTTATTCCCTTTCTTCTTCTCAACAAGTCTTCCTACTTTCATGTCTTTTCTGTCTGTATGACCGACCCACAGAGCTTACTTAGATAGAGTTGCTTGTACACAATGTACAAGTATTTTAACTTATACTCCCCTCAACACTGGGTAAATGTTGTCTTTTCTCCAAATCCTCTGTAATAATTATCCTTTATGTTTTTGATAACAGTCATCCTAACATGTTTGTGGATTTTCACTTGCACTGCTCTGATGTGTGTTGTTTTTAGAGAAAGGTTTATCAGGGTATTTTCTAGTTTTTCACTTACTTTTACTTTAGTTTATAAGGATGATTATTTGGGGCAGTTATGAGAGAGTTATACAATTATCAATCTATATTAAAATGCATTGCATGTAGATGAACTATAGAATAGTATATAAATGGGCATTTAAATGTTTGTTATTTTATTTCCATTACTTGATTGGGTAATATAATAATTTGATACATATATACAATGTGTAATGATCAAACCATGGTAATTAATATATTAATTTCCTCACTATTATTTCTGTTTGGAGTCTGTGAGTTCCTAACATCCAGTTATTCATAAAATGTACAATGTGTTATTGTATGCTGGTTTTGTAGAGTTCTGGAACCCTAGAACATATTAAATTTATCTTACTGTCTTTGGGTATCTACTATCTAACCTCCCATAGCCTCATTAGTTTCTCCTTCTTTGATCTCTAATAATAACAAATCCACATTTCACTTTTATTTTATTTTATTTTAATTTAATTTTATGTGCATTGGTGTTTTGCCTGTACCAATATCAGTATGTATATCAGTATAAAGGTGTTGGATTGGAGTTACAGACAGTTATGAGCTGCCATGTGGGTGCTGGGAATTGAACCTGGGTCCTCTGGAAGAGCAGCCACTGTTCTTAACCACTGAGTCACCTCTCCAGCCCCACAAATTCACATTTCAATTAACTCTAAAACGTTCATACAAGAGACCATGCAGTCTGTGTCATTCTGCCTATGATACACAAACCATGATTCTTTCAAACTTTGTTCTTTCTTTTTCTTTAAGATTACTTTGGCAACCCCTCACCAGCTGTAGCATTCAGGAGAGCAGGCCCTGCACCTCACCTGGGCAGTACAATAGAGCCAACCCTGTTGGAAGAGGTGTGGGTGAGCGAGGCCCAACGTTGTGAGCATGGGAGAGCTGTCCCCACTACTCATCTGTCTTGTGTCGGCATGGGCAGAGGGAGAGATGCTTCCCCAACCCCCATCAAAGCCTGAGGCAGGTGGGAGAGCTGGCTCTGAGGTCACAGCAGGAGAGCTGTCCCTGCCCCTCATCTCCCAGCACTTGGGAGAGTGGCCCTTATGCCTTGCCTGGCCTTGAAGGTGTAGGTATGGAAGAACTAACCCTGAGGACATGAAATCAGGAGAACTGGCCCTGCCTCTTGCTCAGCACTGCAAGGGGTGAACTAACCAGGGCAGTGCTGGAGAGTTCATCCTGGTGGTGAGGACAGGAGAGAGCTGGCAGGCTGACCAACCCTGAAACTACTAGAGGTTATAGGTTGGCCCACCCCAACAATCACTCCATCTGTTATCTGCTGGAGCACTGTTGCGGTAGCGCCCGCGTTACCGTAACCCGTTCACCATGTCTGAGCGAGGAGCTATGGATTAAAAAAATAAGAGACAAGAGACAGCGAGTCATTTGTCACAGCAGAATGCCAAATGCATTAACAGCTGAAGGACGTATAGCCCTACAACGAGTGCAGGAGGCCCTGGAGCAGGCTCACGTGCAGTATATAGATCTTTCTTCTCCCTTATTGTATTTGATATTTTGTTTTTCCCATTCACCTACTGGAGTGTTCTGGCAAACAGGTCCTATTCTATGGATACATTCCCCAGCTTCTCCAGCAAAAACCATCACTCCTTATCCTGAGGCTGTTGCTCAGATTATATTTAAGGGAATCAAGATCAGTGTTCAAACTTTTGGTAAGGAACCAGATATTGTAGTGACCCCATACACCCAGTCTCAAATAGCATGGTTGCAAGCTAATGATAATGATTGGGCCATATTAACATGCTCCATGCAGGGTCAGTTTGATACTCACTACCCCTCCAATGATGTGTGTCAATTTTTAAAATTGCATCCTGTTATATTTCCCAAGATAGTACAGATGACTCCTATTCCTCAGGCCTGTGTGGTATTTACTGATGGCACTTCATGTGGTTTTGCTGTGGTGGTTTCTGGTAACATAGTGAAGAGAATGAAAGTCCAGGGCACTTCTGCCCAGATGGTGGAGATACAGGCACTGTTGCTCGCTTTACAGATGTTTTCTGATGAGCTTCTAAACATTTATACTGATAGCCAATATGTGGCACATGCCATTATGCCTTTGGAGACAGCAGCCTACATACCATCCATTTCTCCCATTCATGAATATTTATTGTAGGTGCAAGGACTCATACGGTCCCGCTCACATAATCTTTATGTGGGCCATATTAGAGCTCATACCCAATTGCCTGGACCTTTAAGCAAAGGTAATCAGAGGGCTGATGCCATTACTCGAATGGCTGTCACATTAATTTGTTCTGCCTTTGAAAAGGCTACTCAGTTGCATCAACGTTATCATCTTAATGCTGGACTCTTCATCATCATACGGGCATAACCCAGGAACAAGCCATCTAGATAGTTAAATCATGTCCTACTTGTGTTGAATTTTTACCTGTTCCTCATTTGGGAGTTAATCCCCAAGGACTTTTACCTAATCATGTGTGGCAAATGGACGTCACACACGTGCCTTCCTTTGGAAAATTACAATATGTCCATGTGTCTATTGATACATATTCCTCTCTAATTTTTGCTTCTGCCCACTCAGGGGAAAAGGTTAAGGATGTAAAGAATCATTGTCTTCATGCTTTTGCCTATATGGGAGTGCCAAAATGCATAAAAACTGATAATGGTCCCGCCTACAGCAGTACAGGATTTTCAAAATTCTGCCAAGATTTTTCTATTGTTAATAAGACTGGTATTCCTTATAATCCTCAAGAACAGGCTATAGTAGAATGCTGCCATCGTACCTTAAAAATATATTTTGCTAAAGTAAAAAGGGGGGAGCTAGGGGCTCATCTCTCTTCTCCACATTCTATTCTTTCCCTTGTTTTATATATTTAAATTTTTTTTTTTCGAGACAGGGTTTCTCTGTGTAGCTTTGCGCCTTTCCTGGAGCTCACTTGGTAGCCCAGGCTGGCCTCAAACTCACAGAGATCCGCCTGGCTCTGCCTCCCGAGTGCTGGGATTAAAGGCATGCACCACCAACGCCCAGCATATTTTAAATTTTTTATTGGTGGATTCTGCTGGAGTATCCACTGCAGATAAGCACTGGAGGGCTCCTGTTGCAAATCATCCTCTGGTGCGATGGAAGGATCTTTCTACTGGCACTTGGAGGGGACCCAATCCGGTGTTGGTGTGGGCCCAGGGATCTGTTTGTGTCTTTCCACAGGACAATGAGGTTACTCTTTGGGTTTCTGAGCGCTGTGTGCGCCCTGTGGCTGCTGCTGAATCCCGACATGGCAGAGACCTATTGGTCCTTTGTGAAAAACTCTCCCCTTCTGATGCCAATGGGGATTGGGAGCCCAATACGGCCAGTCTTGGTAAACATGAATGTAAGCCTAGGAACTGTATCCATGCGGTTGGATTCTTCAGAAGGTAATGTATGGTAACTTTTTTCAAAAATGTTGAGAATGTGTCACCCAGACACCTTGGAGATTAAGGATAACTCTGAAGGTCACTGACCTTTATTTGTTAACAATAGCATGCCAGCTAAGCCTTTTTCATTTTCGTAATTCTCTTCAAGCTGGTGTAGTACCTACCTTTTCAGGAGTGGCTCTGTGCAACTTTTATTAGCCTCCTGAAATTCATCTAGCCTTTTTGAAGATACCTTTTAATTTGTGGGCCTGAATGTAGCCATTATGAGACCATTAGTTCTGCTCCTTGTTTGCTGTCTGTTCTTTTTTCTTTATGGTTCTCAGTTATTCTGCAGAGCTACCAGCTTAAGTGGTGCTGGAATCAAGAAAAATGGGCCTTGGCGGTTCGTGTTCCTGGAGCTGTGTCCATGCCAGTGGACCATGGCAGTTAGACACAGATGATGCTCACACGCTCCAGAAGAGAATCTACATTGCTGTTGCCGTTGTTGCTGTTATAATGGTGGTGGCCACTGCTGCTATAGTTTCTGGGATTGCTATTTCATAATTGGTTACTACAGCTAGCACAATGGAGACCCTGGCAGCAAAAGTAGCTACCACAGTTAGTTAATCTTTCATTCTATTGGGCATGATAAATTTAATTCTACAATTATATATTTGAATTGACTTTGAAAGTTGTAAAATTTTAAAACTCAAGTTCCACTTGCCTATGGGATACCACCTTATAAGGACTCCAATTTGCAGTAAGGCTCGTTAAGGAAGGGAATAGCTCAATTGCCTTTAGCCTCCTGGCTATGGGTGGATTAGGACTTCTGTTGGTCTTTTCTGTGTCACACAGATTGCAAGCCCAGCGCCACTTTGAGATCTTTTGCAGCAGTTACTCTACAGCTCACGTGGTTGAGTCTGTATGATAATGAGTATTCAGAGAAGGGTAATGCTTGGGGGGTGGTCATCAACCTAAGCCAGAGCGCCTGTGTGGCCTGGGCAGGTGTCTCCATGACGGGTAAGGTGACCTGCTGACGTCCCACACAACCTAAGTCAGAAGCTCATTTTTTAGTAAAAAGGGGGGACCTGTAGGGCCCTGGCTCCCCATATTTGAGTAAACTGTTTGTCTGCTTGCCGACCTTGACCAGATGTCCTCCCTATGTTGATTCCCTGCTGGCTTCTTCTCACCTCCAGATCACCGGAGGTTCTTCACTGGAGGTTCTTTGTTCGTGTATCCTGCATTTGGTGTAAACAGCTTAGATGCAAGAATGTAGAACATTGGGTAGTCAACTTCAGCCCTCCGGGGTTCCTCCATTGTGCTGTAAGCCTGTATTTAAGGTTTCCTCCCTCCTTCAATAAATGGCATTTGGCATTCTGCTGTGGCAAATGACTCGCTGTCTCTTGTCTCTTATTTTTTTAATCCACTCGCTCGGACACGGTGAACAGATTACGGTAACGCGGGACTGGTTCTGCAGTCCCAAAGCTGCAGGATCTCCACAACACAGGGCAACAGCAGAATATCCAAGAGGAGTCCCAGTGAGGACCCAGTATTGATAGTGTAGCAGAAATCAGAGGCCTCAAACCAGACAAATGACTCATTGCAGTGAACACTTGAAAGTAGAGATAAATGGATAAAAGGGTTTACCACGTGACTCACTGTGTCACACTACAGCTTCCATGATGAAGTTGATTTTTCCTTCTCTCTTTTTTTCCTTTTTCTTCTCTTAAATTTTATTTTATTTTATTTTGAAGGGTGGGCTGCAAGGGCAGATATGAAGGGACAGTGAAATGGACAGGGTGGAGATGCATGATGTGAAAGACACAAAGAATAAATAAAAAGAAAATAAAAAAAGAATTGTGTTGGATTTTAATGGGGATTGCATTGAATCTGTAGATTGCTTTTGGTAATATAACCATTTTTTACTATATTAATCCTACCAATCCGTGAACATAGGAGATCTTTACATCTTCTGATATCTTCTTTTATTATTTTATTTTAGTCTTTAAAGACTTGAGGTTAAGCTGGGCGTTGGTGGCGCACGCCTTTAATCCCAGCACTCGGGAGGCAGAGGCAGGTGGATCTCTGTGAGTTCGAGGCCAGCCTGGGCTACCAAGTGAGCTCCAGGAAAGGCACAAACAAAGCTACACAGAGAAACCCTGTCTCGAAAAACCAAAAAAAAAGTAAATAAAAATAAAGACTTGAAGTTTTTATCATATAGTTCTTTCACTTGCTTAGTTAGAGTTACCCCAAGATATTTTTTTTATTATTTGTGGCTATTGTGAAGGTGTTATTTCTCTGATTTATCAGCCTGTTTATTGTTTGTATATAGGAGGGCTACTGATTTTTTTGAGTTAATCTTGTATCCAGCCACTTTGCTGAAGGTGTTTATCAGCTGTAGGAGTTCCCTGGTAGAATTTTTGGGGTCACTTATGTATACTATCATATCATCAGCAAATAGTGAAAGTTTAACTTCTTCCTTTCCAATTTGTATCCCCTTGATCTCCTTTTGTTGTCTTATTGCTCTGGCTAGAACTTCAAGTACTATATTGAATAAATATAGGGAGAGTGGACAGCCTTGTCTTGTTCCTGATTTTAGTGGAATTGCTTTGAGTTTCTCCCCATTTAATTTGTTGTTGGCTTTAATGTGTTTAGGTATTTCCTTTGTATTCCTGATCTTTTAAAGACTTATATCATGAAGGGGTGTTGGATTTGTCAAAGGCTTTTTTAGTATCTAATGAGATGATCATGTGGTTTTTGTCTTTCAGTTTATTTATATGGTGGATTACATTAACAGATTTTTGTATGTTGAACCATTCCTGCATATCTGAGATGAAGCCTACTTGGTCATGGTATATGATCTTTTTGGTGTGTCTTGGATTTGGTTTGCCAGTATTTTATTGAATATTTTTGCATCAATATTTGTGAGAGATATTGGTCTGTGATTCTCATCCTTTGTTGAGTATTTGTGGGGTTTGGGTATCATGGTAACTGTGGCCTCATAAAAAGAATTTGACAATGTTCCTTCTGTTTCTATTTTGTGGAATAACTTGAAGAGTATTGGTATTAGCTCTTCTTTGAAAGTCTGGTAAAATTCTATGTTAAAACCTGTGGCCCAGGGCTGCAGGATAGGATCTCCAGGACACAGGGCAGTAACAGAATGTCCAGGAAGAGTCCCAGTGAAGGCCTAGCATTGATGGTGCAGCAGAGACTAGGGGCCTTGAACCAGACCAGTCAATGTTTGCAATGGACACCTGCATGTAAAAATGTATGGATAAAGGGGTTTGCTGCGTGACTCACTGTCACACTGCAGCCTCCATAATGAGGTTTTCCTCTTCTTCCTTTTTTTCTTTCTTCCCCCTCTCCTTTTCTCTTAAATTTTACTTTGTTTTATTTTGGGGTGGGGGGAGGGAGATGGGAAGGATTGGAAGGCATGATGTAAAAGACACAAAGAATAAATAAAAAATATTACTTTGGCTATTCTGAGGTTTTCTGCTTCTAAATGAATTTTAAGATTACCTTTCTTTCTCTGGACAATACCATTAGTGTTTTTTTTGTTTTGTTTTGTTTTGTTTTTGTTTTTTCGAGACAGAGTTTCTCTGTGTAGCTTTGTGCCTTTCCTGGATCTCGCTCTGTAGACCAGGCTGGCCTCGAACTCACAAAGATCCTCCTCCTGCCTCTGCCTCCGAGTGCTGGGATTAAAGGCGTGCGCCGCCGCCGCCGCCACCACCACCACCACCGCCACCACCACCCGGCACCATTGTGATGGTGATTATTGCATAGAATCTATTTTGTTTGTTTGTTTGGTTGATTTTTTTTCTTTTCTTTTTTTTCTTTTTTGGTTTTTAGAGACTGGGTGAAACAGTCCTGGCTGTCCTGGGTCTCTCCCTGTAGACCAGGCTGACCTCAAACTCACAGAGATCTGCCTGCTTCTGCCTCCCAAATGCTGGGATTAAAGTCTGAATCTGTAAATTGTTTGGAATAGTATGGACATTTAAAAATAATAACTTAGGGGACTAGAGATATGGCTCAGTGGTTAAGAGCACTGGCTGTGCTTCCTGGAGGATCAGGGTTCAATTCCCAGCACCCACATGATGGCTCACAACTGTGTGTAACTCCAGAATCTGACACCCTCAGACAGACATACATTACATACAGGAAAAATACCAATGCATATAAAATAAAAATAAATTATTAAAAATAATTTTCCAGTTTATGATATAGCATATTTTCCCATTGTTTTGATTTATTGCCAAATTACTTCAGTAGAATATTATACTGTTGTTTTGCTTTTGAGACAAGGCCTTGCTGTGGATATCTCAGGACAGTTTTGAACCTGCAATTTTCCTGGGTTAGTCAAGAACATCATGGTGGGAACTACATGGTAGAAAAGATGTTCATCTTATGGTAGCCAGGAAGCGAAGAAATAGGAAGTCCCATAGACTCCTTCAAGGCACATCCCCCCAAACCTAATACTTCCTAGTAGATCCTCCTTTTAAAGTACTCCACCACCTTCTAATAATTCTGTGCAGAGAACTAAGTCCTTAACACTTGAGACTTGGGAGTGGGGGTGACTCCAAACTCAAAACTATAGCACTTTGCTTCTGGCTTCCATCTATGTCATATTGCAAAGTACGTTTATTCCATCTCCAACAATCCTCAGAGTCTTAACGGTTCCAACATTGCTCAAAGC
>CABHPR010150477.1:24715-52027 GCA_902168415.1 Peromyscus melanophrys | reverse complement strand
GATTAATTTTGATTTGAAACTATTTTGTCTGATATTAAAATAACTCCACCATCTTTCTTAAGTGAATTTTCTTGGAGTATCTTTCCCTATGCTTTTACCATGAGGTGATATCTATCCTTGACTTTAAGGTGTGTTTCTTGGATGCAGTAGAAGGATGGATTCTGGTTTTTTTCATCCATTCTTTTAGTCTGTGTCTTTTTATTGAGCAATTCAGGCCACTGATGTTAACAGATAAACAATGCGCAGTGTTTGTTGATTCCTGTTTTTTTGTTATTGTTGTTGTTGGTGGTGGCAGTGTGTGTATGTGTGTATATGCGTGTGTGTGTGTGTGTGTGTGTGTGTGTGTGTGTGTGTGTGTGTGTGTTTGTGTGTGTGTGTGTTTCCTTTCTTTGGATTTGCTGGTCTAAGATTACTTATTCCTGTGGGTGGTTTTAGGGGGTGTGATCAACCTCTTTAGGTTATAGTTTTCCTTTTAGCACTGTCTGTAGGGCTAGATTTGTAGATAGATATTGCTTAAATTTGGTTTTACAATGAAATGCCTTATTTTCTCCATCTATGGTAATTGAAAGTTTTGCTGTATATAGTAGTCTGGGCTGACATCTGTGGTCTCTTAGAGTCTGCAACACATCTATCCAAGCCCTCTGGCTCTTAGAGTCTTCATTGAGAAGTCGTGTTATTCTAATAAGTCTGTCTTTTTTATGTTACTTGTTTTTTTTTTCCCCTTGCAGCTTTAAATATTCTTTCTTTGTTCTGTACATTTAGTATTTGATAAGTATTTGCCAAGGGGAATTTCTTTTCTGGTCCAATCTATTTGGTGCTCTATATGTTTCTTATACCTTGATAGGCATCTCCTTCTTTAGATTAGGGAAATTTTCTTCTTTGATTGTTTGAAAATACTTTGACCTGGGCTTCTTCTTTTAGTATTCCTATTATTCTTATGTTTAGTCTTCACATACTATCTCAGTGTTCATGGATGTTTGTGCCATGATTTTTTTCTTTAGATTTAACATTTTCTTTGACCAACATATTCATTTCTTTTATTGAGACTTCAGTGCCTGAGATTCTCTTTTCCATCTCATGTTCTGTTGGAGAGGCTTGCCTCTGAGGTTCCTGTTCAAGTTCATAATTTTTCCATTTTCAGATTTCCCTCACTTTTTTGCCTTTCTGTATTAATATCATTTCTGCTTTCAGGTCTTGAACTGTCTTTACCATTGGCTTCCCCTGTTTGTATTTTCATCAATTTCTAGGTGATCTATTAGTTTCTTCTCTAAGCACTTCTACCAGATTCGTAAAGGCCACTTGAAGATCTTTATCTCATGCTTTACTCAGGGCCTGTTGTGATAGAGTTGTTTGTAGTCGGGAGGTTTCTCCTCTTTCCTCCAGTCCCGCCAAACCTCCACGGTCCCTCCAAGCCCCTGTAGTCCCATGGCCCAATTATAAAATAACCACTCAGAAGCTTATATTAATTATAACTGCTTGGCCGTTAGCTCAGGCTTAATACTGACTAGCTCTTATACTTAAATTAACCCATAATTCTTATTTTGTTTAGTCCCATGGCTTGGTACCTTTTCTCAGTTCTACCTTGTCATCTTGCTTCCTCTGTGTCTGTTTGGCAACTCCTGACTCTGTTCGTCCTCTTCCTAGCATCCTCCTTGTCTGCTTATCCTGCCTATATTTCTTGCCTGGCTACTGGCCAATCAGCATTTTATTTATCAACCAATCAGAGCAACACGTATTCACAGCATACAGAATAGCATCTCACAGTAGTTGTTGGGCTCTGGTGGAAATATGTTGTCTTGGTTGCTATTGATTCTGTTTTCACAGTGGTGTCTAGTCATCTGGATTTGGAAAGATTGCAATTCTAGGTGCTGATATCTGATCTTGTCTTTGTTAAGTAGCTATTTTGTTCCTTGATTTCTGTTGTCCTCTCTGGTTCTTAGGAGGGTGTAGTGGTTGTATGTTGCCTGGTAGGGAATTTTTCTTAGATCCTGACAAATATGGACAGTGGGGATTCCAAGTAAAATGTATTTCTAGGTATTAGGAGCTGAAACTTAAGAATAGTGATACACTCAGTGTAGAGGGGAGGGTCCTCCAAAGGACCGAGGAAGCAGAGTATTCCACCTGGACCTGCTCAGTCCCCTTGGGGTGAAGGGAGTATGAGGAGAGGCCACAATAAGTAGCTTGCTACTGACCTTGGGATGAGGCTGAGGGATTGGATTTGGAGTAGAGGAGGGAGAGTGAAGATCTGAAGCTTGCCTACCTGCTTGGTTAGAGAGTTCTCATGGATGCCTGCTGGACTTGGGAGCTGTATTGACGGGGTGAGTGGGGAGAAATGTTGGAAGAAAAGATCTACTTGGTCCTCTAGAGATGGGGGCAGAGAACATAGGAAGGCTACAGCAAGTTGTCTGAAACAGAGTTGGGGGTGAGACTAGGGGATGGAATGGAGAAGAGACAGGTGATGATCTTTATTTAGGCTACCTGTTTCCCAGGTCAGGGTGGTCTGTGTGTTTCCAGGGAATGCTTATTGGTGTTGGGGACTGGGGTGAAGCCATTAATGGGGGAAGAAAGGTTGGAGGAGAAATTCTATGTGATCCTCAGGGATGTGACTGGGGGATTGGATTTGGAGGATTTTCCAACAAAATCGATATTTTACTTTAAAAATATATTATTCTATATTACCTTGGGCTTAAAAAAATGATGCTGTAATTTTATTTTTTCTGATGACATACTAACTTGCTTAGGGAGAGGAACTGAGAATATTTCTTTGTATATTAAAGAGAAATTAAAATAGATTTTGAAGACTTTGAAATAGATTTTTGAATTTAAAAAATTATGTATTTACAGCTTGTCCTACTTTCACATAGATCAATGGTTATTGATATGCTAAATTTCTCTCTTGATGATAATGGTATACAGCAAGACACTATACTATATAATACTGCCAGGGTATGTGTGTGTGTGTGTGTGTGTGTGTGTGTGTGTGTATGTGTGTGTGTGTGTGTGTATGTGTGTATGCATGTGTTATGTTGTGTGCATTTGTATACAAGCGCGTATCATTTTTTGAGATGACATATAGCTATACATTCAGCTCAGGCTGGTCTTAATCTTGTCATGTGAACTAATTTAAAATCTTACTTTAGCCTCCTGACTGCTGAGATCACAGGCATGCATCTGTATACCTGACTCATATTTTGGTTCATCTGTTTTCTAGGCTTCATACAAGGCTCTTGGGATATATGATCAAAAAATATTGTTCTGGCTCTCAGAGTAGTATAGAGCTAAATAAGGGTATGATACAAAAGAGAAAATAATTAATCCTAGAGAGACTGTGAAAGTTTATTGTGGTAATATTTATCGGAGTTCTTTGATGAATAAAATAAATTTAACTGCCAGAAAGAAGAAAACAACAGGCAAGGCAAATGAACAGAGAATAGAATAGCAAGTGGGATTAGAAAATTCCAGAAAATAGGAAAAACATTTGCAATGAGAGACACACAGGGTTGGGTAAAGAAGTAGGAAGGTAAATTAGAAAAATACTCTGAGGAGCTCAGAACCATGGCATGGAGCTTGCATATTAACTCTTAATTCATCAACAGAAATGTTGCAATATGAATGACATAGTCAGATCTCTTCTGCAGAAAGATAACAGCTTAGAGAACATATTTGAGAGGGAATAAAATAGAATAGTCAATTTGAAAAGTATTTAAATTACATAGCTGAAAATTGTCCAGGAGCTTCTGACGGTAGTGACAGTGGGGATAAGAAAATGGTAGAAACTTGAGGAACATGCTGCATTGAAATTAGGGAGATGTTGTGATTGGTTGACAATTTCAAAAGATGGCTAAGGAAGAGGAGCAAAAGACTTGAACATCTCATGGTTGAGAGGCTTATGGGGGAAGTCATCAATTAAACAGGAATATGGGTGAATATGGGTTCTGTTCAGATTATATACTAGGTGACCCTGGAACTCATAGCTGTAAGTCTTCCACAAGCCACTGAATAGATGAGCACGTAGAGGAAAATACTAGAGATGAGTATTGAAAACATTTGGCTGATGGCAAACTTGCTTTAAATAAGCATAGAAAATAGTGGTTTCATTGTTGCATTTTCACACCTACTTTGTTGACCCTCCCCGCCAGCTGCCTTCCCCATATCCTCCTGATCTCCTCCCTCACCTCAGTAGCCCCCCACTCACTTGGATGTCACATGCACTCTATTGCCCTCTTTGTTTTCTCCTTTTTCTTCTCCCAAGACCTATTTTTATGGTCCTCTTTCAAATTTCATGACCTGTAGCCACACCTACATACACTTATATAAACATTCAAAATTATAATTCAAGATCTTCACATAAATATATGAGATATTTATCTTTCTGATGTTGGGTTACTAATTAGAATAAACATCTCACACTTAACAAAATTCAATAAATTATACAAACCTAGACTGGAATACAGTTTTCAAGATATGAATTGCTTTTGAAATCTTGCAAACATTCTGTCAGTGGTCTTTCAGTCTAGTCTCTTTGCAAGATGAATTAGAAAACAAATACAAATAATGGACTACTATTCTCTAATTGTCAGAGTAGATGTTCAGCATAGTACACAATTAGAACCCACATCTGTTTCCTAGGTATGCATTTGTTGCAGTGAGTCATACTCACTATCAAAGAGCCAAAATCCTTAAGCCAAAAAAATTATTTTACAGAAAAGGTTTGCTGTGGGATGTCCTATATGCTGTAAATATATGTTGCTATGATTGATTGATAAATAAAACGCTGATTGGCCAGTAGCCAGGCAGGAAGGATAGTGTAGGCGGGACTAGGAGGAGGAGAATGCTGGGAGGTGGAAGGCTGAGGCAGGGAGACACTGCCTGTCACCGCCATGAGGAGCAGCAGGATGTAAAGTACCAGTAAGCCACGAGCCACGTGGCAAGGTATAGATTTATAGAAATGGATTAATGTAAGATATAAGAACTAGATAGCAAGAAGCCTGAGCCATTAGGCCAAACAGTTTAAATAATATAAGTGTCTATGTGTTTATTTTATAAGTGGGCTGCAGGACTGCGAAGGCTTGGCAGGGCCCGGAGAGAAAATCTCCAACTACAAAGGTTCATGGTGGTTGGGGCCTAGAAAAAATGCACGATGAGTAAAGAGCTTGCTGCATAAGCATAAGGATGTAAATTTGTATTCCCAACATAAAATTTGGTGGCACCTGCTTCTACACACACTTATATATACATATAAAATTATAATCTAAGACCTGCAGAAATAAATGCATGAGGCATTTGTTTCCCTACCAGAGCTAGAGAGGCAGAGATAGGAGTATTTCTAGAGCTTGCAGGCTACCCAATCTAGGCAAATTGGTGAGCTCTAGGTTCAGAGAGAAGCTCAATCTCAAAATATAAAATGAAGAATGATTGTGGAAGATACTTGATGTCACCTCTGGCACTCACAAACTCAGCAGCTGTGATGACCTATACAAGCGTATCCATTTTTATCACTGCAGAGCTGTCTTTTGTCAAGATGTGCCTCCGTTTGCCCAATAAGCTTCTAACGGACATCTAAACTACTTTAAATGTATCATAGTTATACTGAAAGTTGCTAATAAACATCCCAGCGCAGGCTATTGTGCTGAAATGAGTTTTCAATTCATGCGTACATATAGCAAAGAGCACAGTTGATGAATGGACTATGGCAAGAATATGCTTACTTTTGTAAGAAACTTCCAAAATCTCTTCAAAAGTAGCTTAGCTGTTTTGAAATTCCCAGCAGTGCATGAGTGCTCCCATTGTTTCACACCGTTGGGAGTCAGCTTTTGGTGTAGTTGGCTCCCTCTGCTGAGGCCATTCTAATTGACTGACTGTGGACTCTTGTTGTCTTTTCAATTTGCAGTTCTCTATTGACATGGTCCTGAGCACGTTTTAATGCATAAGCTCAACTTGAAACTCAGGTGACTGGGTTGTGCAGGCTTTAAAAACTAAAGAAATATGCAATTTAAGCTGTGATTTTAGCCAATTTTATAATCGCAGACTCAATTCAATACCCAAAGTAGATCTGTACATTTTTGCTACCAACCAGGTATACACTCAATTGAAAAACTAGGGGCTTTGGCTTCCAATTAAATTCCTTATCTTGACAAATTTATTTCATGTTTTAAAATTTTTATCTGCTGGTTCAGAAATTATACTAAATACGTAGTGAAATTCTACATGCTTGCAGACATTAAGATTTGGCATATGAAATAGAATTTGAAAGAAAGAAATTTCATTTCTGAAACCACTATGTTTTTCAGTGTTTGCCAAATAGCTCAGATTATTTCAATCTGTGACCATCCTTATAATTATGAGGCCCAACAGACTATCATTTCACTTGTAATTTCCTCAGTAATTCAAATAGATTTCTGAGAAAGTCCATTGTGTAGAGATATTAGTTTGAAAATTAGGCAATAATTTCAAAGTCAATTCTTTGATAATGTCCCATTTGGCCAAACATGGAAACACTCCATGTCTATTAAAACGGAGAGAGATAGACGACATTTTCAGATGGCAGCTCATCATGCCATGTATTTTAGGTGAAACATACATTACAATTTTACTTTTGGTAGGACAGCTTTTGTTATGTTAACTTCATTTTATTCTGCCATCTACCCAACAAAGTGATGGTTATTAAATTGAAATGAAGCACTAGGACATTCAGTTAAATGGAATTTATATCTGAAACACCATTCACAACTTTCTTCCACTACTTCTGTAATAGCTGTATTTTGTACAAGGGCATCCTCTATAAAACACAGGCATATGACAGCATAAATGGAAGGTACTGATATTCAAAGGTGGGAGATCAACACTATTTATTTTCCTAATATCATCTCTTCTCTTGTCTTGGCACTTGCACTACTGAGGAAGTAATCTGATTTATTTTGGTTTGCTTTCAACATACCTACTAATCAGGGTAAGATAATTCCAACAAGTGTAATATTGTGCACTTAAATTAACATCATTAACTTTCACAATTTAAGTTACTCTGAAATAATTTTAATCATTCCAAAAATACTTTAACACATAAAATATGTTTGAAAGCTAAAACCTCCAAAGTGCTCACTGTTCTGGTGGAAGCTACACCTCAGCCCCTGGCACCCTGGCACCCATATACCCAAAGAGTCTGGAATGTTCTGGTGGAAACCCCACCTCTCTGCCCAGCCCCTGCCCCTCAGAAAGTCCCACCAAACACGGCTTCTTCCCCAGAGATGCTCAAGACCACTCTCACAGGGTATTTAAACTGCACTCCAGGAAACAGACATGAAGTTTTTTGGTCTCTCATCCCTGTCTCCTCTCTTGGGGTTGTGTGTGGGGGGAGGAGAACAACAGAGAATCTCCTGGAAACACTTTACCCGTTAAACTGGGGCTTTTTCTAATTCGATCTGATTTGGTCTGATTTGGATTGCTGTGTCAGCAGAGAGGCTTATCAGGGTACAAAAACTTTTCATCTGGAGGTTCCACCGGCCCAAGGCCACATGGTGGGAAAATACCCTTCTCCCCGACACCTGCTCTCCGCCAGACTAAGATCAGCTTTCAACTGGGTAAGTTGTCCTTTCCAAGTCATTGCCTTAGAGGCCCAGGGCCTCCTTCGATTTTCAGAGTGCCCTGCCAAAGACATGACTGCGTTAGGTCCCTGACCATTTCCAGAACAAAGATCTGCCTTTATTCTGTGGGATTCCGTCTTCAGATGTTCTGTTGAAGGGAATCTGTCTCTTTCTCTCTCTGTCTCTCTCTGTCTCTCTCTGTCTCTCTCTCTGTGTCTCTCTCTCTCTCTCTCTCTCTCTCTCTCTCTCTCTCTCTCTCTCTTTTCCCACTTTCTTCACTTTTTTATTATTAAGAAATTTTCTATCCATTTTACATACCAACTACAGAGCTCTTTCCCCTCCCTCCTTCTACCCCCAGTCTTCCCCCCCAACCCACTCCCAATTCCCATCTCCTCCACACACACCCTTTTTTGACCCAAAGCCTACCACAGTGGACAAATTGTACTAGGCTTCGGGTCCCCGGCATAGACTTGTGAAATGGGCACCTGCCATTCCAAGCCTGATCCCCAAATGCCCCTGGGCTGTCTTTTACAAAATCTATTCAAATTGGGGCTATCTGATATTATCTGTCCTGAATGCTTGATTTCTCTGAGCGCTAAGGCCTGGCCACAGTATGCCCTTGATAACCAATCAAGGTGGCTGCCTGGAGGGAACCTTAGAATTTTCAGTTCTTCAAGAGCTTGAAAATTTTGTCACCATGGAGATAAGTGGACAGAACTGCCCTATGTCCTTGGTTTTTGGGTTCTGCTTTCCTGCCCTCCCTACAGCAGCCAATGTCCCACATCACCAGTCTTGTTGGCTAGGGTCATGGTGCCTCCAGATTCCTGCCTATCTGGGAACTGGGACCCTGAAAATTCAGCTCTGACCATGCTGTAGGGGACACTGGCCCCTCACCCACTCCCCCCTCAACCCTCTCTACCCACCTCCCCTTCTGTGGTGCCACACATTCCATTCACTGACCAACATTCCTAACATTCCTCACATTCCTCCCTCTATCCACCCCTCCCCCCTACTTCCCTCTCCAGGACAAAGATTGAAAACCAAATTCCTCCTCCTTACCTGCCTTCCTGTCCTCCCATCCCCCTCACAGCTCCCTCCATCCCCCAATACCTCAACCTACATCCTGGTCCCCTTCTACACTCTAGCCTAACACCCCCAAAGTTTCCCCAAATCTTCCCCGTTTTCTTCTCATACTTGGTTTCGCAGGACTCCTGCCCTCCTCTGCCCTCTCTGAGAGGTAGCTGGAGCTGATGGAAGTGTTTGAATCCAAGAGAAGAGACCTCATGGTTTGTTACCTCCTCCAAGGTATGGAAATGGTCTCGGACAAAGTTGTTAATTTTGATAAGCTCTGAGACATTACACAACTAGCTAATGAGAACCCAGCCATTTTTCTAAACTGGTTACAAGAGACTATGGTTCAATATACTTGCCTTGACCCAGTCTCCCCAGCAGGAGCCATGGTCCTGACCACCCATTTCATTTCTCAGTCAGCACCACATATTAGAAAGTGTTGTACCCATTTCATGAACCCCCGGAGACCACCAAAGAGCTGGTTTTGGATGCAAGCACATAAGGGTCCTTTTATTCAGGTTCAACCTGTGTGAGACCAAAATGAGCCATCTTAGAAATAAGACCAAAATGCTTTCACCAAAAAACTAAGGCCTAAGATTTCTTTTTCTAGGAATAGGCCATTAGTTACTGAAACTAGTCAGTTCAGATTCCAGAAACCAGGAAGTGTAAAAGTACAGAGTCACAAGGTAGTCATGAGGTAATGACTGCCGGACTATGGAATGTCCTCTCCCTGGTTTCCAGGGTAACTGACCACAGAAGTGTCGCCACCTGAGGGCAGCCAATGAGAAATGGTGGAGATGAGGGTGGAGGAAATGAGGCAAAGCCCTACAAAACTTTAACGATACCAAAGGAACAGTTCTGAATTCTACAGAAAGAGCAGCATGTCCTACAGAATGTACCAGATAACTAGTATTTACTGCTCCTACATACACGCAGTGCCGTTGTAATTATTCCCATATTACCTTCACCAAATATCACTACAGTGATCACGTATTTAGTGCAATATTTTCTAAAATTAATCAACACCAAGGAAACAATAAATCTTTGAGGTTGATATTATTATTGTTACTATTATGGAGAAAATAGCTAACAGTCTATGAACAACAGCTACCAAGCAATGGTTCTTGGGTTTGTATACCATGAGACTGAATAACCACTGAAGACTGGATTATGTAGCAAATACTCCTGGAGAGGTTTAGATGTTAAATGGTGATGAACAGAAGACTGCTTCATTTGTGAGAGAGTCCCTAAAATAAATCATGTTTTTCCACAGGTTTCTTTTATTTAATCCCCAGCTCAGTACTTTTTTAAGTGTGAAGTAGATACACACACATCACAAAGTGAATGATATTTAACATTACAATACTTACTTATATCACTCCTTAAAACTTCAAAAGGCCTGAGAACCTACTCCACATTCACAAACAACAGAGAAGACAAAACAGACCGGATGGGGGAGGAGGCAAAAGGACACATCTCTTGCTGTTTACCTTAGTTCCTTACACTGATGTTAAGTAATCTCCTGCAAATAAAGACCATTGTTCATGTGCTAAAATTGGTGAGTATCTTTTGTTTGGGTTTGCTTGCTTATCCCTACTCCACTGGAGTAATTTGCTGGGTCCATATAAACCATGTGAGCTAGTGAAGAGACTGAAAACAGAATTTTGATCTACTGAGAAAGATAATGGGTTTTCAAACCTTAACACCAGCCAATAGAGACACATTTATTAGTACTCTAAGGTTAGGGGTTATCAACCCCTAAATTTATGCATTACTGTTCTAATCTCTAGTATCTCAGACTGTAATCCTTTTAGAGAAAAGATATGTATCAAGTTTATTAAGATAAAATGATGTTGAGCTTTGAATCTGAAATGTCCCCAAACACTCCCATTTTTAACTTGGCACCCCAGCTTACATTGCTATTTTCAAAGCTGTAGTGTACTTATGGGTGGGTTCTGGATAATAAAAATAAATCAATAGGGGCAAGTCTATCAAAGTCTTCCCCCTGAGTGCAACCTGTGCTGCTGTTCCTCATGTCACCATGTGAACATTTGCTGCCTCATGTCCCTACCCCACAGACAGAGCCACTTCTCTGTGGTTTCCTTGCTAGGATGGAAGGAGACACCCTAAAACTACAAGCCAAAATAACTATCCCCCCCTTTCAGTTACATCTGTTGGATATTTTACCACAGCAACATGAAAAGTAACTAATACAGGCTCCAATCTAACATGTCTGGTATTATAAAAATGGAAAATTTACAGACAGAGGTGCACAAAAGGATGATACCATCTGGCCGTAAAGGCAAGGTAAGAGTGAACTTTGACAATCTAAGGAATAGAAATTGCCCCAAAATGCCAGAATCTGGGGAAAAGGCCTGGAGCAGATTCTCTCATTTCAGACCTTTAGCTTCCAGAAATATAAATCAATACAGTTCTGTACTCTAAGTCACTCCATTTATAATGCTTTGCTATGGAAGCCAAGAAACAGTTATATAAATGCCAGACATAAAGGTTTGGAGCACAATGGATTTTGCTTAAAGATCAGAGATAATTATCCTTTTTTGCTTCAAAGATTCAAACTGAGAGCATCACATCCAATGCTAAATAAATGGGCATTTGCTTCAGATACCTAGATTAGTATTTAATATATGTGATTGGTTAGTACCAAGGAGGGAGTAGAAGGAAGGCGAATCCAATCAGACACATAAGTGCATTTCATTTACAGCTTTATTATTATTGCTATTATGCAGTCAAGGAATGGAGGGTTGCAGAGACAACACAAATAAAAAAGGAATGTTCACTTTAAAAGGGCTAAAATCCTAAATACTGACTTCAGCCTTCTTAAACCTTTAAGTCTATGCATCTAGGGGCTGTGGTTCAACAGTGAATAACGTTAGCTACTCCTCTAGAAGACCTGAGTCCTATTCCCAGCACCCATGAAGCGAAGAACATTCTGTAACTCCAACTCCAGGGCACCCAACACCTTTTTCTGGCCTCCAATGGCACTGAATGTACATGGTACATAGGACATTTGTGTAGGCAAAACACTCACCCCATAAAATAAAATGAAAAGATAAATAAATATGCCCTATATATCCACAACCACATGCTTTGCTTTGTGTCCTCATGCCCTTCCCTTCTACTTTAAATCTATTTTCAACGATTATTGTCACTCACTCTAGAGAGTATAGCATTCAGAATGGCTACAAGTTAACCTCTAGACCTACCCATGGATAGTAAGAAAAGCAGAGGAACTGGGGTAGAAGCAAGGGAAGAAAGTTTTAAGAGGAGTTCACATTCTGCAGTGTGAGTGGCAGTAGACTCTTGCCTTGCTTTCTTTTTTAAAGCTTTTTGCTGTATTGTTTGCTTTTGCTTTTATTTTGGTGAGGTTTTGTAAATGTTTTATGCCCTGTAGTTTTCAAATGGAGTCTTCCTTTGTACCCCAGGTTGATCTTAAATTCATAGTCTTCCTGGCTTTACCTTCTGATGGCTGAGAGTCAAGTGTGCACCACCACACTCAGTAACATCATGGTTTTTCAGTGTATGGGGTGTGTAGTGTATGTAGTATAGTATATGTGACAGTTACACTGTCACATAATTACAACAGTAGGTCACTGGCTCTTCTTTATCCCTAGGACAGGAAAATATCTCTTTTCAGGGATCAATAAAGCAATGGCTAATAAGCCAAGACAATCTTCCAGAGGTGATTGTGGTTCAGACACCTGGGCTGCAACATATGACGATGGAGACCTTTATCTGGTTAGGCAATCTGGGGTAACATCAACCACATGAAATACTGTGGGAGCCCGTTCTCGGGTTCCTCGTGGCTTTACCCAGCAGTTCCACATAGAGGATGATTAGGACCACGGGCCTGAGTGCAGGTGTCTGAGACGGTCTGCACTTGGCTGTGCTGGGGGAGGAGGTCATTTGCTCCACCCCTTGGCATCTCTATAAATACTCTGGGACAGAGACAGTCGGGCCGTTGGAAAAGGTTCCAGGCCCTCTCGAGGCTATCCTTTATTTTCTATCTGTTTATCTCCGCTAGATTCTCCGCAATAAATCCTTCTATCTAATATTTCCTGCTGCTCACACTCAAGAAAACTTTGGGAAGCTGTGGGGTTGGTGGGAAAATGCCCCACAAAATACAATCTTCACCATGTTTATCTATTACCACCACTATTATATTAATATACAAACTGCAAAAGTATACTCACAATCTCAATCTTATTGACAAAAAACAAGATATGTGTGCATAAAAATAAATAAGGAGGAGCTCAGTAGTTAAGAGCACTAGCTAGGACTGGAGAGATGTCTCAGGAGGTAAGAGCACTGACTGCTCTTCCAGAGGACCTCAGTTCAATTCCCAGAATGTATATGGCAGTTTACAACTGTGTGTAATTCCAGTTCCAGGGAACCCGACACCCACAACAAAATATCAATGCATATAAAATATGAATAAATAAATAAATAAATAAATAAATAAATAAATAAATAAATAAAAGAGCACTGGCTGCTCTTCCAGTGGGGACCTGGGTTCAGATCCCAGCACCCACATGGTGGAACAAAACCTCTTATAATTCTAATTCTCAGCAAATCCAATGCCTTCTTCTAGTCTCTAGAGACAACTAGGCATGCATGTGATGCACATATATACATTCAGGCAAAGCACTCATAAACATAAAATAAAAATAAATTAATTAAAATAATTAACTAATATAGATATCTATTTTAGAATGTCCTATTATATTAAATCTGATATCTGAATGGATTTCAATGACATTTTTTTACCTCTCAGATGGATTTAATGTCACATATAAAGAAACAGAAATGATTGATAATAGTTTTCCTCACAATTGAATGGGGGAAAGAACATGTTAATTCTAGTCATGGAAAGACACTCAAATAATCTTGAATTCTAAAGATTAAAAACTACTGTGTAAGAGTTTGTATATAAACAATTTCTACAAATATTTATTGTGCACCTATGCATACCTGCATACACATGCCTGCCACACAGATAAGTTGGGGTGAACTGTGTCTTACTACGTAGATTCCAGGGATCAAACTCAGGTAGTCAGGCTGGACAGCATCCTCTTCACCCCTAAGTTATGTCACCAGCCCTAAACATTTGTTTTAATAAGATTAATTTTACTCAACTATACCAGATTTCAAATGGAGTTGAAGAATATTTTATTTAAACTACAGTTTTCCTTCATCTCCTGACATTCCTTTCCCCCTCCTACACTACAGTTTCTCATGTCCTATAATTAATTTTTGCAATAAGAACATGAATATAAAAATGTTTTCCTCTTGTGATATATATATACATATATGTACATATATATATGTATGTACATATATACTCTAGACATTTGCTGAAAATTCTGTTACACGACAGCATTTTGAGGTCAGTTATGAATCACCTGGCACCCAAGTACATTTGAATTACTCGGCTTATGTCATAAACTTCTGTAAAATTCCCAAGCACATTTTTTCATAATTTTTTCATAGTTTTCACAAATGCAAACTAAGTCCTGACTTTATGATAAACCCCAATGGAAAGACATGTCCTAAAGCTTCCATTGCCCTGATAGTTCCCACAGGGACAGCTCCTGATGGCTCTTCAGATTGTCAGATGCACAAATGACAATGATGAAAGCTTGTTGTCATGGGTTTTCCTTTCCAAAAAGTGGGGTCACTTGGAGACTGTGAGGAGTGTCAGGAATGCCCTGTGATGAAGAATGACCTGTTCAAGCACCTCATGTTAAGGTATATGATAGTTAACCTAACAAACTATCAGTAACAGTAAAGGATTTTGATCTGCACCGCACACTCAAGTAGATTGATGTCTACTAGGGACTTTCAAAGAGGAGTTTGTTTTTTGTTTTGTTTTGTTTTGTTTTGTTTTCTCTTACTTGGGAAATCAACATTAACTTCTATGTATTCTGCTAATGTCAGTCACAGCTACC
Source organism: Peromyscus melanophrys (assembly GCA_902168415.1). Lineage (NCBI taxonomy): Eukaryota > Metazoa > Chordata > Mammalia > Rodentia > Cricetidae > Peromyscus > Peromyscus melanophrys. The sequence goes on along the minus strand of CABHPR010150477.1, from coordinate 37,407 downwards.
TTTCCAGGTTAAGTGCTCCACCCCAGACAGCAAATGCCTTCTATGTCTATGGTACTGACGGAGCACAGTCTGCTTGTCCTAACTGCTGGATAGTGAGAAAGACTTGTGATCCAAAATATGATGATTCAAGATCAATTGAAGTGTTTTGCCTTGTGTGCCTGCGGGCATGTAAGCCACTATCATTTTTATGGCATTCATCATTTCAGACCTCAAAAATAAGCCTAGGGTACCAAATAAAAATTCAAGAACACAAAGTTCATTTGTGAGGAGAACACAAAATTGCTGTCATTATGAAGGCATGCTTTAGAGTTAGTATTTTATTACTATAAAAAAAATCTGTGGATTTGAAATAGCATTTTTATTAAGACTGATCTTGTCTTTTTTCCTAATAAAAAAGCTAAGATGTTATTAGAAGGTAATATGATAAAATTCTACACACAAAAAAATTTAATTTCAGGTTTAAATTATTTGCTACCTTTAAATGATCTCCCAAATGAGGCATGTGCAGTCCAATGATATGGTTATTTCTTACTTTAAAGTGTGGGAATCTTGCTTTAGTTCTTTTGGTCTTTGTTCTGGTGTATTCTAGAGGGTTTTTTTTCATACTTAACATAGAAAAATACATTAAGAAACAAGTATATTATATAAGATTAAATATCACATCTATTCAGTAAATTAAAATAGAGGCATGCATCAAAACTGCATACTGATTTTTCAATTATTATGTTCACAGACATAATTTAGTTTGTTTTAGTGATTCTTAGTTATATAAAAAGTTTCAAAACTCATTTCTCTGAGTGTTTCATATGACTTGAAAAACTTTGGAAAATCCTCAGTATGTTACGTATCTTGAAAGAACTCAGGAAAGAAGTTGTGTGTGCACTTCTTTTATCATTGTTGAAGCCACGTCTCCACCTCCGGAGGGCACTGTGAGTTACAGCCTTGTGATCTAGTTGCCTCTCTCATTCCATTAGTTGGGGGCCTGAGTTCTTAATCTCTGCCCTTAACGAATATGAACCATGGGTTACATATTAACTCTACTCCAAGGAGAACAACCTAACCTTTGTGGCTAGAGGTGGCCTTGCTCGGTTAGTGGAGGGCATATTTATAAGTAATGAAAATAAAATGCCAAGATACCAATAGACTTTCTAAGTATTATGAATGGATGATATTCTCCCATTCGACATGTCTGGAAATGATTTGTCTTCGGTAATATAGAAGAACTGTGGTGTGCCAGTCAATGGCGCTGCTGGGAATTACTTTAAAAGTAGTTATTCCCCTTGGGAGTTCAATGCTTGAATCTAGATAAAAAAGCAATATCTCTCCAAATACTAACATTTTTAACAGTAGAGCTAGAAGTTTCTCACATTCCATATTGAGATAAAGCTTCATGTCCCAAGGGTAACCTTTTAAAATTCAAATAAGAATTTAGGATTCTAGGATATGTTAACACCCTACAGGTGTATAAGGCAAGGCAGGATTTGCATGTTGTCTAAGTATTTGTGTGTGTGTGTGTGTGTGTGTGTGTGTGTGTGTGTGTGTGTGTGTAAGAAGAGGATAATTCCAGCATGTCATTCTTAATAGATATTCGGAAATTAATGAGTTAAAATATTTTCTCATTTTTCTAATATTGTGCTCCACTTTATTTAATGGTGAGTACAAAAGTTTGAACCCTAATAGAAGTTCCCCTTTATGTTTTTTTCTAAAAAGACACAGTCATAATGCTTTGTCATTATTTAAATACATACTGTGACTACACTAGATACAAATGAAAGTTAGCTCTTAGAAATCTCTCTTTATTTGGTTTCTACATTGTTGCCAGAATTATCAATAGAAAATAATCATCAATTTACTCACTCATGTGTTATAGAATAATCTTTTTGTACACTGTGAAGATGTGTCTTTGCCAAGGCCCCTCCTGATTTGTTTAATGAAAGAGCTGATTGGTCAATAACTAGGCAGGAGATATAGGCAGGACAGTTAGACAGAAGATACTAGGAGGAAGAAGGGCACAGTCTTGGAGTCACAAGGAAAGGCAGAGAGAAGCAAGATGAATGAATGTGTTGGGTTCAAAAAGTGTACCACCACACGGCAGCAGGTAGATAAATATAAGGATTAATTTAAAATGTAAGAGTTAGCTAGTAACAAGTCTGAGCTATTGGCTGGGCATTTATAATTAAAAATACATCTCTGAATGGTTATTTGGGAGTGGCTGCCTAGACACAGAGAAACTCTATGTACACTTGTGTTTAATTACATATTCAATAACGTGTCCCAGAAAAATACAGAGTAAAATTTGCATTCCTGTGTATAAAAAAAATGGCTTATAACAAAAGGACAGAAAGTTATCAACACCACACATATAAATGAACTAGACTGTGGGCTGGAGAGATTAATGAGCATTCAGGAGCAATAGCTGCTCTTCAGTTCTAGGGGACCTAACACCATGTCTGGCCTCCATTGACATCTGCACACATGTGTTATACATATATTTAATCAGGTACACAAACATATTCACATAAAATCTTTCAAAAGAATGAAACTGGTCAATGGCCAAGAGTTTCAAAGTCATAATGTATCTGATGAACACAAGTTCTTACTTGAAGGAAAAGTACATGACAGCATGCTTTACATTTAGATTATAACTTTGTGATAAAGTTATGAGCATTTTAACATTAAATCCATAAGTAAATGCACATGCACACATACACACATACACAACACAGTTTTTTATAAGCTAAATAAAGAATGCAAATAAAAGGTATAATGCATAAGGGGAAAAAACTTTCTCCATTTATTATAACCTCAAGCGATGTTGTTATGGTAAATACGATCAGGCTTTGCAATAATGAATTTGGATACTAAAGCTCCCAGTTTTCAGCAGTCTCTTCTGGGAAAATAGCATAACATCCCCAAATTTTAGTTCCTTAACTTTTAGAATGAACATAATGATGTACAATTATAGAGCATAGATCAAATCAGAAAGGACATGTATAGCATATCTCAGAGGAGACAACTCACACAACCATTCTACTTTACTTTCCCTTCTGAATGTGGAAGATTTGGGTGACGCTGTATTTTGATTTGATTATTCCTCTACCCTTTGGTTATTCTCTACCAGATATAATGCTGATTAACTCTATATCTAATTTTAATTGTTGAAATAGGGAATATACGAACTGTTTGAAGGATATTGTTTTATTCATATGTATAAAACATTTAGATATCTAATACAGAGAAAACACAAAGTTAAGTCCTCACTCTTATTTTACACAAAGAGACAAAAAGAAAAAACTTGAAGAGATTACAGCATTATATTCAAAATATCTCAAGCTGATATTTGATCCACATATATACCTCATATCTATGGAAGGTTGCCTTTTAAAATAACAATAGTAACTGCAGTTGTGCCTAGGTCTTAAGATCATTTCTTATTTCTCCAAGAAATATTCTTTGATCCATCCTTATGAATATGGTATTTCTCTTCATTGGGGCTCAGGAATTCATTACTTGCAACCACTTCAAACAAAAACATTTACTCTTCTAGCTAAATAAACCAAAAATGGTTACTTTATAGATTAAGGCAGATTTATTACTGTGTATCATTAGAAGCATGTACAAAACAGTAAATAAAATGGCATTTCTCAGAAGACATTTGGTTTAGAAGAGAAAGGGAGTTCTTCACTCAGTAATTAGATGTACCAGTAGGTCTGGGAAAGATGCTGGGAAGAGAGGTAACTGCATACCCCTATCTCATGCAAAACGATACCATTCATTCTGAGCCTTCAGCCATTATGTTGAACTATATAATTGATTTATGTTTGAGTCCCACAAACATAACCATTTTCAAGGCTTACAGGTTTTATCTTTCTTATTTACTACTGGATCCCTAGGACACAGAATAAGGGCTGGCTAAGACAGGAATCACTTTTTATTGAATGCATACTTGGAGAACGGTTGGCTGAGTGAATGTATAGATTTTTGTGGTCCCGAAAGCCCTGTTATAGACTTCCTCCTACTTCTGTTATGTATAATAAAAACAATAAAAAATTATATTATCATAAATATATACCAATATAAATACAGTGGGAAAGCTTTGAGTTTCTATGGAAACACTCATTCTTGTGTTTCCATAGTGATATTTGGTAGCAACTGTTATTTATTCAAATAATTTTACTTTCCACTCTATGGCTTGACCTAAACTCTGAGATGTAGAGATTCTCCAATTTATTCTGAAGCAATAGACAAAAAACAGGAAAATTAAATAAATACATGAATTTGTACACTCTATAGCTAATATAACTTACATAGGCATTAGTCTATTAAATTTAAAAGTTTTTTCTTTTGTGTTCTGTTATTAAACATATTGGAGCAATTAACCAAACAAAATCTTCTATATTTATAGGAAACTTATTTCTGAAAATGTGGTTTTCAAGTAAGCCTTCACCAAATATTTAGAAGTTAGTGAATTAAAATGTTTATAGTTATTATGCAGTGAAAACACTTATCGTCAGTTTGTCAAGGACTTACTATGAGCAAAGAATGCAAACAAATACCTTACTTACCCCAGTACAAAGGCTATTTTGATATCTTCAGGCAAGGGGTGGGTATTTCACTCAAAAGTAATGAAAAGTTTTCTGAGTTGAGTAGGTCACAAATACATTTAACACCTTTTGTATTAACTAACCTGAAACTTAGTGATTATTTTGAGGCCATGGAATGAGATGGTATGAAGGTCCTCCAGGGATCATCTAGTCACAGACACACCAAACTGAATAGCTAATCACACACCAAACTACATTTCCAAGAGTTAAGGACAGGTAGAAGACCATAGAACTTGGTTTTGTTATAAGAGTAAAGACTAGGAAGAAAGAGCTACCTGTGTGGCCAAGCAGCATACAGTCAATTCCGGCCTGGGAAATAGAACAGGAGTGGAGCTCAGGCCTTAGACTTGAAACCCATAGCAATCTTAGTACAGTGAAATCTAACGATAGCAGTGTCCCCTAACCTCTGCCCCAGGACAGCTCTCAAAATTTAAGCCATTCCACCTGCATTAGTCAAGCGACCAAGACACTCTTGCCTCCACACTTTCAACTTGGGCAACCGAAGGGGAGGCATGATTCCAACCACAGATGAGTGAAGCTCAAAGGACAGAACAGGACTTTGCATTACAGTTTACTGCTAAGTTAAGACCTAACACTAGGCAAAATCCAGAAGTCTCTGAACCCACCTCTCAGACAGAGCCTCTTGATACTCCAGCAAGCAGAGACTTATATACCAATATATAGACTTGAGCTTGGATTACATCACTGTCAACCTTGTGATGTGCCCATGTCTCCCTTTTCTAAGACTGCACAAGTATCTGCAGCTGTAAGACTCAGGTATGTCTTATTTTGGTATTAGAATTGTCAGTCAAAGAATTGTCTCTAATACGTGTCCACAACCTCAAACAGCATAGCTGTCTCCATGCCAGTCCTCTAAGCCTGTTCTTACACCAGAAACCCTATGTCCTAGTGGGGAATCAGTTTTTGCCTGTAGCTTGATGGGTCACAGCATGAACATAGATAGATGCTTCACACAGGGTAGTCTCCTGAGGCTTTAATAATCTGGTAAAATACATCTTGGAATTAGCCTTGGTGGCCAAAGAAACACTTTCTCCAACATTGCTTCACTCTCAGGTAGCATAGTGCAGACCACGAGTTCACTGGATAGTGGAGACAGATAAGTAGACCATGGGGACTTTGGTAGCTGAGCTTAGCACTGGGAGATCTTACATATGTTAACAGGACCACCTATGCACAGAGCCTCTAGATTTGACCCCTGCTATTGGAGAGACACATGGCATTTGTTTGTTGGCTTATTCTAGGCAGTATCACATGTGGGTGAGTCTCAAACCACAGATCTCCTCTGCAGGAACAAGACCGTTGCAGTAGGGACATGTTGACAATGGTCATTCATGGTGTTGCGCTGGTTAGGCTAGGGTGTCAGTGATACAATATTGCAGTGTTGGTGACCATGGCCTTGACACAAAAGCCTGAAGCTGAGTAGTAGTGATTCTTCCCAGAGTCTGTCACAGTCCATCAATGTGTAAAAATAGACCCACAACTAAATAAGCAGTTATGGTCAATTTTGGTATCAGGGAGAGGCAGATAGCAACAAACTACACTTTTGGTATACCTTCAGTTTGTGAAGAACACCCCAGCTGTTATGATTTGAATATGGAATGCCCTCACAGGCTAAGCTCATGTGTTGGAATGATTAGTTAGAGAAAATGTTTAAGAAGATTTGGAATCTTTGGGCTCGGGGCCTAGATAGCAAATATAGGACTGAAGGGGTGGGTTTAGAGGGTTACAGATATTTCTGCTTCCTTCCTGAGGTGATACTTCCTCATCCAAGAAAATGTAGCTAGTCACAGAAAAAGCTTCTGCCTTCACAGATAGAGCCTCTGTCTACCATGCCTTTCCCAAAATGAACTCAATATGTAAAATAAATTTTTCTTCCTCAAGATGCTTCTGTAAGGTACTTTACCCCTCTTGTGTGTAAACTACCAATTGTTGATTGAAGACAATGTATAAGTTAGAGTTGTAGTCTAAAGTCTAGTGGTGATACAGTGATAACATTGCAACAGTACACTTAAACAAACATGGATTTAAGGCACCAATAAGTGGTAAAGTAGTAGATCTAACCACAGTCTTATATAAATAAGCACTGGAATAGTTAATATTGTCAACTTAACGGGATCTATAATCACTTTCCTACCTCTATGCCTTCACTGTCTTATTGGACTATGTCCCCCTCGAACTGTAAGCTGAAATAAGTACTTGTTCTCATACAATGCTTCTGTCTGGTAGTTGACACTGTGATGGCACACAGACATGGGGTTATTGTTACTATCAGTCGGGCCATGTCTCTCTGTCTCCCTCTTTATCTCTCTTCCCATGCGTTATGAGTGTGTACCTACACGTATACATTTATTATGTATCTATATACCCTTTATAAGAACATACCAAGTAAATATGCCAAACTCTACCTTGAGCTAAAATTATTAAAATTTGTATAAGAAGTCAGTTTCATTACTGTCAAATTAATACTATAAAACAAGGTATTACTTACTGAATAAACATAATTTTGAATATAATGTTGGAGAGAAAATTACAATTACAATGGGGGAAAAGCAAAATAAAATACAGGGTGTCTAAGTATAACTGAATAAGAAATATTCAAGAGTTATATGAAAAATATTTTAAACATACTAAATATATAGGAAAATTGAACAAATGAAAAGTATGCTATTATTTTGAATTTTTAAGTGCATAAAAAAGGATCTGCAATGATATTCTCCCCTACCAACACATACAAACACACACACACACACACACACACACACATACACACACACAGAGAGAGAGAGAGAGAGAGAGAGAAAGAGAGAGAGACAGGGACAGAGACAGAGAGAGAGTCAGAGACAGATATTCTCTCCTCCTCCTTTCTCACTCACTTGTTCATTATAAAAAATCATTTGCTAATGATAGTTTCCTCACTATTTTTTCACTTTCTTCTACTTCCCTCCCATCACCAAAAATGTCAACTTCATAAAATCAGTTAATACTAATCAAGAAGGGCCTGGCTCATAGCCAGTGCTGAATAGCTAGGTCCTGAAGAAACAAAATGAGATTACTCATATGAAGAAAATACACTATTGTCTACACTCAACATTAGGCATATATATAATATATAAAGATAACCAAACAAGTAGATACATAAACAATAAATCAATTGATTGGTAGGTATTTAGATAAAGAGATGTTGATAAATGTTGACAGTAAGAGACAGAGAGATTAATTATATACAGAGTAGGTTCAATGAAAACCCAATACATTCATGCTGTCCTTCCCTATATTAGGTTTGTTTGTAGCATTAGCAACATTTAAACTATGATCCTACTTACCCATTGCATTGCTCTCCTTGCTTATTTCCCAACACTAAATAGCAAGCTCCTTGGGATGCTGAGGGGTTTTATTCTATTTTTCTACTGCTGTATATGCAGAACTGGAGCAGTGCCTGGTAATATGAAGCATTAAACACATTTCTGCTATACAAAATTTATTTAAATAATGCAATTATATAACAATAAGCCTTTCTTAGATCTATATAAACATTAAATTATTATGAGAAGTAAGTCAGAATATTGACTATATTTTCAAGCAATATCCAGTGAAGAAAGTCTAAACCTCCCCAGTTAGTTTAATAAAATGCTAATTTCAATTTATTCAAAAATACTCAAAAGTCACATATAAGAGTTTAATAAATATTAAAAAATGTAGTATTTCTGCTGGCAGAGTGTAACTGGAGTTTTCTCCAGTCCCACCTGGACCCACAGCCGCTTTGACCCAAATAAACACACAGACGCTTATATTAATTAATACTGTTTGGCCTAGTGGCTCAGGCTTCTTGCTAGCTAGATCTTACACTTAAATTAACCCATAATTTTTATTTATGTTTAGACACGTGGCTTGGTATCTTTTCCTAGTTCTGCCTTCACATCTTGCTTCCTTTGTGTCTGGCTGGCAATTCCTGACTCAGCCTTCCTGTTCCCAGAATTCTCCTCTCTCTTTGTCCTGCCTACACTTCCTGCCTGGCTACTGGCCAATCAGCACTTTATTTATTAACCAATCAGAGCAACACATTCACAGCACACAGAGCAATTTCCACAGCAGCAGAGTTATAAGTAAATAATACATCAGTTACACAGTTACTGAGTCTAAGACAGCAATTGGGTAATATTTACCAAAACTGATAAGAATATGAGTTTTGATCAACAACTTCATTTATAGAGTTTTCCTACATAATATTTTACATGCACAAAATACCTGAGGCATGATACTGTTATTAATTATAGAAAAAAAACACAAAACTATCAATAGTAGAATAGTAAAATAAACTATTGTATTATTCTATTATAAAAATAAAAAATGAAATACAGTCCCATATCTTATTTAGTGATATAGAAAGCTTACATACAGTATAGTATGTTTGGAAAATAACATCTAGAAAGGTATGCACAACATGCGCTCTTTTAAAAGAAAATAATGAGACTACTATGTCTCTATGTGGATTAGGAAGTGGAGTGTCCACACAAACTGCTAGAACAATTACCTTTCTTTTTTTTTCTTTCTTTTTTTTTTTTTTTTTTTTTTTTTTTGTTTTTCGAGACAGGGTTTCTCTGTGTACCTTTGCACCTTCCCTGGAACTCACTCTGTAGCCCAGGCTGGCCTCGAACTCACAGAGATCAGCCTGCCTCTGCCTCCCAAGTGCTGGGATTAAAGGCATGCACCACCACTGCCCAACAATAATTACCGTCTTGAGAAATGCATAACAGTTTAGGAAAGACGGGACAGAATGTAAAAGGTATTTACACTGCTCGATAGATTGTCTTTACAGTGAACAAAAAAATGAAGGAATAGCCACCCATTTTTAGTGATTTTAGGCCAATGGCACATGTGCTGATCCTTTTATTGAAGGACACTTGGATAACATTTCTCTGCAGTGCAGTTACTCATGAGTATGGATTTTTAGAAATGTTGTCATCTTCACCCAACACTGCAGCAGCAAGGACAGCAGCTGTCTTCTATGTGACACCCCTTGGCATAGATGGCTCAGGTCCATATTCTTCCACTAAATTCACTTAGTTTTTGTTTTCGTTTTTGTTTTTCAGTTTTTGAGACAAGGTCTTGCTATGTAGCTTTTGCTAGCCTGAAACTTGTAGAAATCTTCCTGTCTCTGCCTTTTGAGTGCTGGAATTCAAGTGTGTGCCATCATAGCTAAAGATTAAAGGTTTACTTACTTTTGCTGCTTTTCAAAGAATACACAGATAGAGTTTTCCTTTACTATTATCACAACTCTTTGAAAGTGTCTTAGCTTGGAGTTTGCACTGCAAATGTTACGAAATGGGGTAGAAAGTAGTTTGGGGCCCTTTAATTTATTGTATTGAATTAGTTATTCTTCTGTTGCTGTGATAAGTGACCAAGGTGACTTACAGAAGGAAAAGTTTATTTGGGATTATAATTCTGGAGGAAGAATCCTTAACAGACAGAGAGGGGTGGCAGCCAGAGGCCAGAACAGAAAACTGAGAGATCGCAGTTTTCTTTTTTTTTTTTTTTGGTTTTTCGAGACAGGGTTTCTCTGTGTAGTTTTGCGCCTTTCCTGGAACTCACTTGGTAGCCCAGACTGGCCTCGAACTCGCGAGTGCTGGGATTAAAGGCGTGCGCCACCACTGCCTGGATTTTTTTTTCCCCCGATTAATTGATCGATCAGTCATTGATTCGTTCCATCATGACGTCATCACTCGGATGGCACTCGAGGGAACCGAACTCGCCACCTCTGCCACCGCAGGTCGGACGCCTAACCCCTGAGCCACCTCTCGGGTCGCTGAGATCGCAGTTTTCAATCACCACAAGCTGAGAGAGAACTGGAAATGAGGGGAGACATGAACTCAATGCCCATCTCAGGTGACTCACTTCCTCCAGCCAGGCTGCATTATCTCCCCAAACAGCACTGACAAGTGGGGATCAAGTCTACAAATCCCTGTACCACTGCGGTTTATTTCCGTTCAAACCACCACACACACATTCACACAGGATTTTAAGTGTTTGAAAGAAATCTCTTTTTTATATTCTCTTTTGTTTGTGGATTTCTCTGTCTCTCTGCTTCTCTTTCTCTCCCTCTCTCTCTCTCCCTCTTCTGCTATTTCTCTCTTTGTGTTTTCTTTTCCAGTGATCTTTCCTTGTGTTAACATTCAGACCCACTCCTTGGGGACCCCGCCTAGTGTCCTGATGTCATCTTGCATAAAACTCCTTTTAAGGAAAAACACCTCCCTCTTCTTCTTCCTCTGTCCTCCCTCCTCCTCCTCTCACCATGAGGTAGTGCACACCTCTGCTTTCCCTTCCTCTCTGTTTCCCTCCCTCCTCCCTCCCTCCCTTCCCTTCTCCCTTTCCCATTTAATAATAAAACTTTCCACCTGGATACCATGTCTGCATGATGTGAGTAACTTTCCAGCACACACAAACACTGCCACTGGCCGCATCTGCACGGAGTCCATGGGTCGCCTTAGCCGTTTTACAAAACCTTGTTTCTCTATTGTCAAACACCAAGAGATAGTTTGTTTTTTTGTTTTTTGGTTTTTTTTTTCCCCTCAAGGTCCAACTGATGGTTTTATTGTTTGTTTGTTTGTTTGTTTGTTTGTTTGTTTGTTTGTTTTTCGAGACAGGGTTTCTCTGTGTTGTTTTGGTGCCTGTCCTGGATCTCCCGCTGTAGACCAGGCTGGCCTCCGACTCAACAGAGATCCGTCTGGCTCTGCCTCCCAAGTGTTGGGATTAAAGGCGTGTGTCACTGCGGCCCTGCTTTTACTTTCATATTTATTTTACCTTTTTCTTCATTTTACATACCAACTACAGTTGCCCCCTCCCCTCCTTCCTCTCCAGCCCCCACTTTCCCCCAATTCCACCTCCCATTCATTCCTCAGAGAGGGTAAGGCTTCCTGTGGGGAGTCAACAAAGCCTGGCATGTCAAGTTGAGGCAGGACCAAGCCCCTCTCCACTGCATCAAGTCTGAGCAAGGTATCCCACCATAGCTAGGGAATGGGCTCCAAAATGCCAGTTCATGCACCAGGGATAAATCCTAATGCCACTGCCAGGGGCCCCACAAACAGACCAAGCCACACAACTGTCATCCACACTCAGAGGACCTAGTTCGGTCCCATGCAGGCTCCCCAGCTGTCAGTCCAGAGTCCGTGAGCTTCCACTAGCTCAGGTCAGCTGTCTCTGTGAGTTTCCCTGTACTGATCTTGACCCCCCACCCCCTTGCTCATAAAATCCATTCTCCCTCTTTTCTTTTTTTCTTTTTTTTTTTTCTTTTAGTTTTTCGAGACAGGGTTTCTCTGTGTAGCTTTGTGCCTTTCCTGGAACTCACTTGGTAGCCCAGGCTGGCCTCGAACTCACAGAGATCCACCTGCCTCTGCCTCCTAAGTGCTCGGATTAAAGGCGTGAGCCAGCACCGCCCGGCCATTCTCCCTCTTTTTGACCGGACTCCAGGAGCTCAGCCCAGTGCTTGGTTGTGGATCTTTGCATCTGCTTCCATCAGTTACTGGATGAAGGTTCTATGATGACAATTAGGTTAGTCATCAGTCTGATTACAGGAGAAAGCACTCTTTCCACTGTTGCTAGGAGGCATAGTTGGGTTTCTTCCTTGTGGATTCCTGGGAATTTCCCTAACATTAGGTTTCTCCCTAACCCCATAATGGCTCCCTTTATCAAGAGATGTCTTTCATTGTTCTCTCTCCCTGTCCCCCTCCCAGCTGGACCATCCTTTTCCCTCATGGTCTCATCCCCCCACCCCCATTTACCTAGGAGATCTTGTTTCTTTCCCCTTCCTAGGGGTGATCCATGTCTGTCCCTCTTAGGGTCCTCTTTGTTACGCAGCTTCTCTGGGGCTGTGGCACAGTATGTACTCACTCATAAGTGGGTATGAGATATAAAGCAAAGGATAATCAGGCTACAGTCCACAGCACCAAGAGATCTGAATTGCTGGAAGATGAGAAATGTTAGTATTATTGGAGGATTTTCTGTAAACTCAATGTCTCTGGCTTTGTTATTTCTGTCTTTTGTAAGATTTCATTTATTTGAGTTCTGCTGAAA
>CABHPR010150477.1:0-24705 GCA_902168415.1 Peromyscus melanophrys | reverse complement strand
ATCTATTGCTTTAAATATCCAGTAAGTATAAAAATCTCTTTTTTGTATGGAGCAAGAATCCAAAGAGACCCTTAAAAGACTCTTTCCCAATAAAATACCATATATATATATATATATATATATATATATATATATATAGGTTGTGGGCATTTGTGTACTCTGATACCTACATATAGATACTAGATTGCATGCCCTAGTCATAATAAATGTGAATATCTATATTCCCTTATAGTGTTTCAGTCAACTAAACAGTACAAATGATACTGGGGAGAAAAGGAAATGCTTTTCCTGATCAATGTACATTAATTATAAAATATTGATATAATCATAGTGAACCAAATGCAATATAAATTTTCCCTCCTAAAGTAAAGTTAATGAATTCCTTTGCACATGATGAAATGCAGTATTGCAATAAGAGCTTGTTTTATGATGCAAAGCTCCTTCTATGCAAAACTGTGGGGTCAGGAATGCTCAGCCAATTGAGCGATTGGGTTGGCTGAACATCCTCAAGTACTGTATAATTTAGGTCAAGCAGGTTAATTAGCATATTATTGTTTGGCCAAATGAACAGTGTGAAGTTGCCAAACTTAAGTCCTTTAAATAGTAACACATAAATCTTAGAACTTCTACAGATGGCGGCTCACTATCAGATAGACAGAAAGAGCTGCTTAAGCACAACATTAAGATTCCAAATGGCAAGAGAACTCCACATTGAACACATTTCACAGGGAGGCAGGAATTTATCACATTTGTTTTGTCACTGTATCTCACATCTTGCCAACTCAACTCAAAGCAATAAGGGACATACACAGAAGGTAGCAAAAGTGGAAGTTAACAAAAAAAAACCAATTTATGTAAAAGTAGTGTGTAATAAACTGCATTCTCAGAAAGAAGTAGTGCAAAGTGTATCATTGCTTTGCTTTTTATGAACTGTGTCAATCCCTATGTCTCTTTTGTTTCTTTTTTAATCTTGCCTCTTACCTTACTAAACAATGTATTTTCAGAAGAATTCAGTCACATGCTGCTTCTCCATCATAGTGTTTTCTGCCTTCTATCCATTTGGCATTGCATTTGTCCTTAAGTAAAAATATAACACCATATAACACAATATGATAGCCGTCTCTGGAAAGATGTTTGATGACTAGAAAGAATAGGTTATATCTGTAACATGGGATTTTATAAAACTATATTAAATCTGGGTCTGAAAGGGTCCTCAAGATGAGCTTCAGGTTGCGTGAGTCACTACAGAGATTTGTAGGACCCAGAAATTATCCCATCACAGTTATTTCAATAGTCCTACATTATCAAAGCTGGCACAAGGAAAAATGATATAGGGAGGAATCAAGAAGAAACAGTCATGACCTGTAGTTGTCTTGTCCCAGATCCGGCAGGGTCAGTGTGCAGCTCTTTCACTGACAATGTGTGACATCAAGTGAAACCTGGCCTGAGCCTTGAATCCAGAATTTTATTTGGGAGCCCATTTCCTTGGCATGTTGAATCTCCGTGGCTGACTTTTAACTTACATTTACCTCCTTTAGAGTTCAAAATGGTACAGTAGTCTCCTAAACACACAACTAGAAATAATTTAAAACATGTATTCAAATTTTCAAGAAATCCCTACTTGGGTAGATTTACAAATTATATTGGCACTGAGTCAAAAGCCTGAGAAAGAATAAACAGTGAATAGCAAATCTCTAGGTGATAAATATGGGCAAACATTCCAGAAGTTATGATTTAAACCACTGAAAACACAATCTTGAGGATGTGGTCATAATTTAGGCCATCCTAAAGTATCTTTCAGTCACTTCACATTCTCCCAGAATGAATCATGTTCTCCCATACCCACATGCAGACAGTGCATGAGGCTTCCTTTCCTGCCCATAGCAATCAGAGATGGCGACATAACTCAGTTAATGCTGGGTAGATGAGAAAAGCTGTTTTCTTATGTTTATGGGAAATAATATCATTCTTAGCCATTGAAGTTACCAAGGACACTGTTCTCTTCTTCCTTGGCAATGTGAAGGTATTAATTTCTTAACAAAATGTGGAATCCCAAGAGAGCCAGGCCAAGAGGTGCATGTAATCTTAAGATCTAAGTTAAGAATCTTAACTTCTCTTCTACAACCTGTCAAATAACATCCTAAGAACATTTCAGACTCATCAGGAAAGGAAGCAGGACTTCTGGGTGGGAAGAATTGAATGTGTTATTCTAGAAATGACATAAAGCTAGATTTGGAAGCAGTCTGTGGCAGTTTGCCAGAGCAGAAGGTAAAGAATGAAATACACTTACTCAAACCTATGAGAAGGAGAACTCAAACAGAAACTTTCTTGATCACAGGAATTGACAGGGTACGAGTTCATCATGATTACTAAAAGGATGGAAAGACAATGGTAAGTTATTAGTGACCTTTCTGTTGTTGTGATAAGCACCATGGCCAAAGGTGATTCATAGAAGAATTCATTTTAGATTATATTTACAGAGGGATGAGAGTTCAATCATGGCAAGGACACATGACAACAATCAGCACACAGGGTGGCAGGAATAGGAAGAGCTCACACCTTGAACCACAGCAGGAAACAGAGAGAGAAAAGTGGTGGAAGAGCTTTTCCCTTTCAAGATTCATCCCCAGCAGTGCAATTTCTCCAGCTAGACTGCAGTACCTAAACCTCCACAAACAGCATCACTGACTGGAGACCCAGTGTTCAAGTGCCTGAGACACAGGGAATGTTTCTTCTCTAAACCACTGCAGTAACCCACAGTGATAATGCATGACTGGATGAGGGTATGGCATCAAGGCACATGGGGAGTGGTAGAAAGGAAATCTGCCCATTGACTGGGCTTAATTTACTAAACGCTTAAGTTTTACAGGGCCAGTTCTTCCCCACTGATCCTTGAAATTTTCACATAGTAGACCATTCATGTATTCCAACAGTTTTAATGAGGGGGGAAGGAAATATGATTTCTCTTTGGCAATTTTGACTAAAATGAGTCCATTGTATTTTTAAAAGATTCTGTTTTTATCCAATAATAACTTATCTTATTGTGAAGCTCTAATTTATTCCTCTCCTCTGTAAGTTCTTTGATTTGTGACTTTTCCTTAAAGGCATTATATTTTAAATGTTATTATGCATTTGAGAATTTTTCACAATGTGTACTGATCATGGTTACCTCTCACCTCCTTACTAATTCACTACTTTTATATCCACCCAATTTTATGTCTTCTTTTTGTAAAACCCATCAAGTCAACTTGTGCTGTCCATATGTTCTTGGATATTTGGTCTTCCACCGGAACATGGCTGACCCATTGAGGGCTATACTCTTAAAGAAAACTAGTTCTTCCAGCACCTATCAACTCCCACTATTTATTTATCTGGAGGTAAGAATTCATATTGGATTTGGTCTGGCTTGAGTTTGCATGTGTCTTGTGTATGCTGTCACAAATATTATGAGTTCTTACGTGCAACTACCCCACTGTATCCAGAAAATAGTTTCTTCGCTATCATCCTCTGCCTCTGGCTCTTAAAATTACCCCCTTTTCCTTAGTTGTCCCTGGGCCTTAGGGAAAGGGTTATATATATATATATATATATATCCTATTCAGAGTTAAACAAGCTGCAGTCTCTTATTCTCTGTACCTTTACCAGGGTTTCCTTTTTAATCATCATCTACTAAAAAAAGAAGCTTCTCTGATAAGACTTGAAGCATACATTAATCTGTGGGTATAGAGAGAAATTATTAGGAATCAGTTTAATAATGTGTCCTTTTAGCAGAATAAAAGTAATAGGTCCTCCTCAAGGGTCTATGACCTTTCTAACCATAGGTTCTTGTCTCAATAATGGTGTCAGCTATGGGTTCCATCCTGTGGAAGAATTTAAATTCAACCAGCAAGTAGTTGTTTACTGTAGCTAGAGTTTTCCTGCCTGGCCCACAATCAGGACAAATCTCTCTCACCCGCCAGTCCCGCAGCCGCTCAGACCCAACCAAGTAAACACAGAGACTTATATTGTTTACAAACTGTATGGCCGTGGCAGGCTTCTTGCTAACTGTCCTTATATCTTAAATTAATCCATTTCTATAAATCTATACCTTGCCACATGGCTTGTGGCTTACCGGCATCTTTACATGCTGTCTGTCATGGTGGTGGCTGGCAATGTCTCCTCAGCCTTCTCCTTCCCAGAATTCTCTCCTCCTTGTCCCGCCTATACTTCTTCCTGCCTGACCACTGGCCAATCAGTGCTTTATTTATTGACCAATAAGCAACATGTTTGACATACAGACCATCTTGTATTAAGTTAGAACCTTCTTATTTAGACAAAAAAGGGGAGATGTAGTGGGTAACCATTCCAGCTTTGGTCTGGAAGTTCCAACCCCCATTGAGGCTTCCGTAACTATCACGCCTACAAGGCGGGGCCAAGGGAGGGCTGGAGACCTGAGATCGGGATGCGCGGCGCTCTCTTGTTTCCTGGACCGGGACGCGAGAGGTAGACCGAGGAAAGTTCTCCAGAGAACACCGCCGGACTGCGCTGCGTCTCTTCCAGAACCCATCATCTACCTATCCCTTCATTTGTGAGTTACGCCTTTAAATAAATCTCCTTTTAACTACGTGGAGTGGCCTTAGTAATTTTGCCAATAGTTTACTCCCATGATGTTTCTGCCACTATTTTACTAGTGGGCATGTCTTAATGGCATAGTACTTTGACGTCAATAATCATTAAGTGTTATAAAGTTATGGATATTTATTCAAAATTATTTTCCAAAAGTTCTGAGCATTTTGTCAATAAAGATTAAGCCTTTTAATGCTTGGAATTAGATTATTTTAGACTGTGTTGAAAAAAATCTTTCTAGAGATGCAAAAGAGACAGAACTATCCAATTTGAACTTCTTGAGGACTAACAAGAAACAATCACATTTACAAACAACAATGACTGTATTCAAACAAAATAGTATTATTCACTCATGTCTGAAAACACTCTATTCACATGCTCACAACTTTGTGAGATGTTGGAAGCAAGGACATAGCTATACTACAATACTAATAACAAATTATGAAGTCAGGAATTTAAATATAAGTATATAAATCCTACAACATAGGATAGAATATTTAATAAACTAATTTATAAATTCTACAAAATAGGATAGGATATTTAATAAACTAACTTAGCTCATAATTCCATAGAGTTATTTCCTTAATAGGATCAGGCTGTGGTTACATTTTTTAAATAATTATTATATCCAGATGTATTTTTAAAATATGTAATAAAAGGTGTATCTCTTTCAGAATTGAAGCTTGTATGCTGAGGCACTTGAGATTCAATGCTTTTTCATATGATTTCATATTATTATAACAGCAGTTTACTAGATTTGACTTTGATGTGGAATATGCTGGCCCTGTTTGGGACCCATGTGTTGTGGAAGCTTACTATATATCCTAGTTCCTAATGAAAGCTTGCTACTTCTTTTCATCTCAAAAAAGTTCTCTTTCATTTGGAACAGTTTTCAGTAGTAACCATTGCTGTAATGGAGTTTCCATAGTTTAAAAAATTTATTCTACTTACAAAACTATTTTTCTTAAAATTGGGGCATCATGAGAGCACCAAGAATCAGTGTTTTATTTCTCTATAGCAATTCTCTACTACAACCCTCAAAATAATTTCATTTATTTAATTTAATGATGCCCATTTGAAGTGTTTCTAGACTGTTCCACCTTTAACTTACTCATTTTCATGTATTAACTTTTCACTTTTTTGTAATTCTATTAATTTTAAGATATTTGTACTTTATCATTACTTCATAGTCATTCCTTCAATCTTCCTGGGTCATAATGTTATTTTGTACTCAAAGGAAGTTGTGGCTGCTTGTTGATAGCTATTTTATATTGAAGGTCTTAAACTTCTAAGTCTGATGAATTGATTTTGCAGTAAAAAAAAAAAACTTTCTATGTGAAATGGTCTCTGAATATCCCATTTTCAAACCCCTTGAATGCATACAGTGCATAAGTTGACATGACTTTTCTTAGAAGTCTTGAAAAGTGAATCATGAACAATGCTTAAGAAATAACATTACCAGCACTTCCAGAAGAACTAAAGGAAAGAAACAAAGATGTCAAGGATGGCTGTGAACACAGAGGGCAGCAGAAATGTGGCTCAGTCAATAGGGTACTGTTTACCTGTACCAGAATTAAAGGGAAAATAGACAAGGCCAAATCGTTTTTCTTTTCTAATATTTGCTGGGGGAAAATGCATGTGCTTCAATTTTTCAGTGATAATTTGTTGGGTTATGAAGTCAAGGCAACAACCAAGAGCAATATGAGGCAGTGGTAAGGAAAAACACGCCTGGCCCAGTTTTCTGCCTCAGAAAATTATGACAGAAGATAATAAGGGCAAAGGTTGCATTCATCACTTTCCTGACAGACGGTGTATTGTCACTTTGCTATGGGCTGTATTTTTGTATGGAGTAAGGGCTACTACAGTAAAGTCTACTGGTATGAGAGTTTTTACCAATATTTTTGAACAAAATATTGACTGATAAAGTGAGAGACTGTACTCAAGGATCCAGACATCTAAATGAGGCTGCTGAGAAGATACTGTGCCAAGCAGGGGAGAAATTTAGCTTCATTTGATCTGATGTGGAATTTCTCAGGAGTACACTAATAAGGAACTTTTTGTCAGAAAGCATTTATTCTCATAAAAGCTATTGTCAGGACAGCTGTTAACAGCATTAGCAGCACCAATAAAAATTAAGATGACTCTCATCCTTATGTTTAAAGACTGATAAGTGTGCCTCCCTGAATTGGATTCCTAAATAGTAAAAAATAAATGTAGCAATGCACTCTCATGCAGTAAGCAAAACTGATATGATGGAAATCATTTTCAGAGGCTGTGCAGCTAAGGACCCACTGAACACTAAGAAGCAATGGCCCTTGTTGTACTGGTCCATTTAAACTGCATACACACTGCATCTGCAGTCTAGGTACCAGGAGTAATACCACAGAACGCATCTAGCTTAAACTGTCATACAAAGGAAAAGACTATTTGTTGTGGTTTTAGAACATCCATGAAATTAATCCCAAGAGCCATAAATGCAAGCTTCAGATCAGAAATCAAACCAAAGCATAATGCTCGCCACATCCTTCATTGGCTTATTCCTCAAACTCCAAGCAGTACAGCACGCCATCTCATGAGAGATAAACTGCATGACACTTCCCCAGCCACCGCAGTTCTCCTGCCTGGAAGCGTAGGCTCTGCTCATTCTGATTCTTTTTTTCTACTTTTTATGCTACAATTATTAACTCTTGGGGCATTTCATACATGCCTACAATGTAATTTGATCATTTCACCTCCCCCGTTCCTCTTCTTACCTCCTTCTAGAACCACCACTTATTATCCACTCCCAAATTCATGTCTTTTTTTTTTTTTTCCCGAGACAGGGTTTCTCTGTGTAGCTTTGCGCCTTCCTGGAACTCACTCTGTAGCCCAGGCTGGCCTCGAACTCGCAGAGATCCGCCTGTCTCTGCCTCCCGAGTGCTGGGATTAAAGGTGTGTGCCACCACCACTGGAGAGATGGCTCAGCCATTAAAGGCTAGGCTCACAACCAAAAATAACATTGTTTTCTTTTTTTAAATAACCTACTCAGTAAAGTTTATTCTGCCCATGTATTATGATTGTGAGGCCACCCATTGGAGCATGATTGATCTACCATAGGCCACACCCTTAATAAAACCAATTCTTCCTTCCCCAGTAGCCATCTGCTGACTAAAGCTCCTCAGGGGTGGGATCTCATTAGCCCTCCTTTATCCATGCTGGAATGGTCCCTGGTTTGATCTTGTGGAAACCATGTGTAAGTCAACATAACTGTTGAGAGTTCATGAGTGCAGTGGTTCCATCATGTCCTGAAGCCATCACTTTGCACTAACCCTTCTTACTGTCTGACTTAAAATCTTTCCACCCCTGTTCTGTGATGATCCCTGAGCCTTGGATAGGGGGGTTGATATAGACATCCTATTTGTAGCTGAACATTACAAAGAAACAATCTCTATATTTTACCCAGCTTCGAGTTTCTGTGTTAACCAATGTCCACTGTACAAAGAAAATCCTCTAAAGAGAACTGAGAATCTATGATCAACACTGATCTATGGGTAGAGAGATATGAATCCAGGACTTGGTCGGTAGTTGGCCTTGGAAATGAGCTCATTATTGAAATAAGTGGACATGATGTCAAACTTCCCTCAGAGTTCTTATCTCTTTCTGAGTCTTACAGAGGCAAGATGAGGCAGAATAGCTACCGCGATTTTAGAAGTTGATGTTAAACTCTTTTTTTTTTTTTAATTTCTTGTTCCTATTAGGGAAAAGAAAGAAGGTGGTGACTTAGAAGGAGAAGTCTGACAAGTGACCTTAGGTTATTTGCTAGTTCCTCTGTCACTGTACGTCACCGACATCCAAATCATATCAACCCTCGCAGTTGACCCACCTGTCTCTGTATCTGTATGTTGCTCCTGTAGGATTGGGATTTCTAGCTTGGCTATTAATTTACAAAGTGGGAAGTGTTCAAAGGAGCCACAGTGAGCTCTTTCCAAGAATACATTTCTGTATTCCTAACGTTGTATCCTGGATCTAAAATACAAAACAAAACAAAAAGCTACTACAACAACAAAAGTCCCTTAAAATCCAGTGTTTCACTTATTTTCAGTTATAATGCTTAAAAATATTAAATAACATCAAATGGTGCTTAAACTGTGACCAAGAGAATGAGATGCTAGGTTTCCATGGAGTCTGTCAAGAATGAAAGTGGACACTGGCCACCTGCTAAAGTAGGATGCCAGTCTCACTCTAGAGAAAGGAAGATGGGATGGTCACACACAATTATCAGGATCCAAGGCAGGAGGGTTCAATCCCATGAAATAAATTTTATACTGAAAATAGACAAGGATTATTTTTACTTTTCTCATGCAAAATACACTGCTTTAAATATTTGATGTCTCCTAAGAATTATCCCTTTGGAGTGGCCTGTGTTCCAAAGATAGAGACATTTCTCCACCACCTCCATGTCCAAGGGAAAAAACAAGTGAAGGGAACAAACCTACAAATCCAAACCAGCAGGATCTCCATGACACAGGACAACAACAGGATATCAAGAGGAGCCCTAGTGAGAGCCCATTATCAGTGGTGTAGCAGAAACCAGAGGCCTCCAGCCAACCCATGACTCCAATGACTCCTGACAATGAACACTTGCAAGTGAAGATGAATGGGCTAAAGGGTAAATGGGGGGGTCACTCAATGGGCCACACTACAGCTTCCACAAGGAGATTCTTATTTTTTTCTTTTCTTTTTTTTTTTTTCCTGTTGTTGTTAAATTTTGTTTTATTTGTGGGGAGTGGAGGTTGCAAGAGCAGAGGAAGGATTCAGGGGATGGGAAATAAGTGGGATCAGAATCCATGATGTGAAATCCACAAGGAATCAATAAAGTTACAAGAATTTTTTAAAAAAGAATAGATTTAAAATTACTCAAAAAAATAAATAGTGCCTCACAAAAAGAACAATTATATTTGTTCTTACACCAGCTGTTTAAGAATATTCCATTTTACTTAGCAATGATTGGATATGATTTTTACGTAGCTCAACTACAATTCAGACTTGATTTACCTAGGGTGAAAGTTCATATCTTTAAACATTTTTTTTTTAATTTGGGAATTTTATATTATGTACCCCAATCCCACCATTTCCCAATCTCTCCGTATCTTCCTTTCACCCTTGTAGCATCCTCCTCAAAGGAAAACTTTAAAAGAAATAATAAAAATAAGATATAAAAAAATACAAATAAGAATATTTAAACAAACAGACAGACAAAACAAAAACAACAAACTGGGCCAACGCCTGGGGCCATGTTGGAGTCCATGAGCCTCACTGCTGCTGGGTCCATGCCATCTGGGAAGTCTGTGCTGCTGACACCCAGGGCCATGGTGACATAAGGGCCTGAGCTGTTGCTGCCGGCCATGTCTAAGTCCGTGGTCCTGCTGCAGCTCGGGTCTGTGTTGATGTCTGTTTCCTGTGTTACCACAGGAGTCCATGAGAACCATGTATTGAACTATGTGTTGAAGTACAAGGATCATGCTTAGCTGGCCCCACCCCTCACTGGACTGGGGAGAGCCAGCCAGCCCACACGGAGATTCTTACTTTTTCTTTTTTCTTTTCATTTCTTCCTCTGTTGTTGTTGTTGTTATGTTTGGTCTTTGTTTTTTCCTTTAAATTTTGTTTTGTTTTGGGGAGGTGGAGGTTGCAGAGAACATCATAGGAGAATCAGCCCCTGCACTTGGGGAAGCTGCCCCACCCCTCACCATGGGCTTTGCCCCTCCCCTGAGAGGGATGGTCCCAGTGGCCTGGACTGACTAACTCAGCTACCACTCAGGCACACATCCAGGTCTTCGAGTTGCCACTCCCTGACATCTACCACCTGCTGGAGCTTTGAAGTGACTGGTCCTGCAAAACCATAGCCACAGGATCTCCATGACTCACTGCAACCACAGGATTTCAGAGAGGAGGTCCAGTGAGGGTCCATTATTTGTGGTGCACCAGAAGCCAGAGGACCCACAACACATTACACAATGAACATTTGCAAGTAAAGCTATTTGGACAAAAGAGTATACTGTGTGATACACAGCAGCTCCCACTGCCACTGAGATGAATGAAGAGGTGATGGGTAGGTGAGAAAGATGGAGGAAAGTTCATTTTCTTTAAGAGAAGTCAACCTAAAAGTCATTACTGAAAGCTACCTCAGACTTTTCTTTCTAGCATAAGCTAGAACAACTACTTTGGTCATGTGGACTTCCTTAACATAAGATTCCTTAGCTATCAATAGTCTAGTGTGCTTGTATGCACTTAGAAAAGTAAATCACTACAGATTCTCCCAGGCAGAATGAGGTTGCATCATTTGGCCCAGCCATATAACTCTCAGCTGTTGGGGCCCAGATAGACTGCAGTTCCATTCTCAGGCACAAACCCTGACCCAGCGACTGCCTGTGCAACTCCAGGCCTGAGATAAAGCCTAGGAGGAACATTCTTGAGGGGAAACGTAGGGAAAGGGCAGGGTGGGCACTGCAGAAGGCAGACCTAGGATAAGGATAAAAGACAATGTTTGCAGGGATGTATGGGAGGAAATCCAGATAAGGGTCAAAGACACTGTCTGATCAAGCTCTGCCTGCACTGCTATCTCTAGTAGCTAAGAAACAATATATAAGTCACAAGGATAAAAATAAACATTGATCCTTTTTGAAGTGAACCCAGAGTCTTGTGTCTCTGTGTACCGTTACCGTCCTTTCCCTGTGATGCCCAAGGCTGTGCTGGAAAAACAGTCACAATTCTATTAAAATCTACAAATTTACGTATTTGTGGCTAGAGAGATGACCCAACATTTAAGAACCCAAGTCTAATTTCACACACCCATATGGAAGCTCACATTTCTTTGTAAATCCAGTTCCAGGGGGGTTCAGTGCTCTTTTCTGTCTTCCACAGGAGCAGGCATATACAGTGTGCACACATGCATGCAGGCAAAACACCCATACACATAAAACTCTACGAAGTTTTAGAAAAGGAAAAGTCTATTTGTGTGCGTGGTTCCAGGGATGCAAGAGTGCCTGACGGTGGAGGAGAGGCTTGTGCTTGGTACAGGATATGCTGAGAGCTCACCTGGAACTCGCTCTGTAGACCAGGCTGGCCTTGAACTCACAGAGATCCACCTGCCTCTGCCTCCCAATTGCTGGAATTAAAGGCTTGAGCCACCACCTACAGGCTTGTTTTGAGTTTTTTAACAGTTAAAGCCCACCTCTAGTGACACACTTCCTCCAGCAAGGCCACACCTCCCAGGGATATTTCTCATTCAAACTAGTACAATACACATCGTAGAAACATGTAAAATGAAGAAATACACTTTTTTCAAGACAGGATATAACTTTGAAGCCGAGGCTAGACTCAAAATTATTATGCATCCCAGGTTGGCTTCATAATCCTCCTGCTTCAGTCCCCCAAGTGTGGAGGTCACAGATATGTGCCACCAAGTCTGGCAGGAAAAAAAAATGCTGCATTTGGTCTCTGAAGCAACTGAATATTGGATTATGAAAAGTTAACTCATTTACTTTGAAACTGAAAGTAATTCTTCAGAGTAAAAATATCATTAAAATACAAAATAAATCATACAAAATTGCAGTCTTCTGAAATTTCTAAAATTTACACATTTTATTCTTCCATAACTAGATGGTTAAGGTATCCACTCCAAAACTAGTTTGAAGTGTTAAGAATAAATTTGTCAAAATGTATCCTATTGTAGATAAATAGGCTTTCTACCACCCCACCCCCACACTCCCACTCCCCCCCCAACCCCCCACCCATGATAATAAGTTTCTCTGTCATCTGATTAAGTCAGATCAAATCCAATTGAAAAAGTATAACAACGGGTTTATTGATAGCAACTCCCAGGGAGGGTTCTGGGATCACAGAAAAGTAGCATGCCCGAACTAAAGCAGGGAGATTTTATAGGTTGTAGGCGAGGGGTGATGACATGTCTGTCACAAGCTGGGTTTGTGCCCAAGTATGGTCAAAAGCTGAGCTCTTAGCTGCGGGACTGGAGCAGCCAGCAATTTCAGGGGAGAAAGCTGCAACAGCCACCAAGAGTGTAGAACTGGGCTTTTTTGCGCCTTTCCTTTGTTCAGATGCTCTCTGAGCAGGCTGGATTTGGAGAGAGAGACCAGAATGGGGCTTTCCAGATCTTGCAGGGGTGAGCCAGAGGCTCCAACCAATCATAGATGTGTATGCACTTGGGAGTGTACAATAGTGACCCCAATTTTTTTAAATTAAATTTATTTATTTACTTTACACCCCTCTGGGCCTCCCAATCCACTCCTCCATTTTTGTTTAGGAAAGAGCAGGTCTCCCTGTTAGTATTCTGATCGGTCCCTTGGAGACGCGCCTAGCATCCTGTCCTAAAGTCCTTTAAAAAAGAAAATCCCTCCCCTGGCTCCATTCCCACGAGGTGTGCCCCCTCACCCCTCTCTATCCCCACCTCTCTTTCCCTCTCTCCTCTTTTTCCCCCTACCAAAATAAAACTGTTAATCGAGCCCTGCCTGCAGCACATCTCTCTCACCCGCCATGGGGCACCGTGTCTCCAAACCTGCCAAGGTCCCTCTCGCCTCTGTAACATAACACTCCCATGGGTACCAAGAAAGCATGGCATATCAAGTTGCATAAGACTAAGCACCTCCCCTTATATTGAGAATGGGCAAGGCAATCCAGTATGAATAGGTTCCCAAGAGCCAGCCAAAGCATTAGAGCCAGTTCCTGCTCCCACTGTTAGGAGTCCCACAAGTAGACCAAACTACACAACTATCACATATATGTAGAGGGCCTAGGTCAGTTCTATGCAGGCTCCCTGGTTGTCAGTTCAGACTCCGAGCTCCTATGAGCCCAAGTTAGTTGTTTCAGTGTGTTTTCATGTGACATCCTTGATCCCTCTGGCTCAAACGATCCTTCTTCCCTCTCTTCAGAAAGATTCCTCTTACTTAACCTAAACTTTGGCTGTGGGAGCATGGGAGATATTCCCATCTTCTGATATCTTCTCCATCTTCAAAGACTTCAAGTTCTTGTCATACAGGTCTTTCACTTGCTTTGTTAAAGTTACACCAAGATATTTTATAGTATTTGTGGCTATTGTAAAGGGTGTTATTTCTCTGATTTCTTTCTTAGCCTGTTTATCATTTGTATATAGGAGGGCTACTGGTGTTTTTGTTTTTTGTTTTTTGTTTTTTTAGTTAATCTTGTATCCTGTCACATTACTGAAGGTGTTTATCAGCTGTGGGAGTTCCCTGGTAGAATTATTGGGGTCACTTATGTATACTATCATTATCTATAAATAATGATACTTTGATTTCCTTTCCAATTTGTATCCTCTTGATCTCCTTTGTTGTCTTACTGCTCTAGCTAGAACTTTAAGTACTATATGGAATAGATATGGAGAGAGTGAATGGTATGTCTTGTTCCTGATTTATTGAAATTGCTTTGAGTTTCTATCTATTTAATTTGATGTTGGCTGTCAAGTTGCTGTATATTGCTTTCATTGTGCTTAGGTATGTTCCATGTATCCCCGATCTCTCCAAGACTTTTATCATGAAGGGGTGTTGGATTTTGTCAAAGGATTTTCAGTATCTAATGAGATGATCATGTGGGTTTTTTTTTCCCCTTCAGTTTATTTGTATGGTGGATTACATTGACAGATTTTTCCAAAACTGAAACATCCTTGAATCTCTGGAATGAAGCCTATTTATTTGATCATGGTGGATGACCTTTTTGATATGTTCTTGGATTTGGTTTTCCAGTATTTAATTGAATATTTTTGCATAAATGTTCATGAAGGAAATTGGTCTGTAGTTCTCTTTCTTTGTTGAGTCTTTCTGTGGTTTGGTTATCAGGATGACTGTGGTCTCATAAAATGAATTTAGCAATGTTACTTCTGTTTCTATTTTATGGATAAATCTAGGAGTATTGGTATTAGCTCTTCTTTGAAAGTCTTGTAGAATTCTGTGCTAAAACTTTCTGGCCCTGGGCTGTTTTTGGTTGGGAGACCTTTCCAAATTTCATTAGACTATTTCCTTAGGGGTGATAGGTCTATTTAAATTATCTAATCTTAATTTAATTTTGGTATGTGGTATCTATCAACAAATTTGCCCATTTCTTTTAGATTTTCCAATGTTTTTAAAATAGAGATTTTTGGAGTATGACCTAATGATTCTCTGGATTTCCTCAGTGTCTATTGTTATGCCCCTCTTTTCCTTTCTGATTTTGTTAATTTGGATATTCTCTCTCTGACTTTTGGTTAGTTTGGATAAAGGTTTGTCTGTCTTGTTGATTTTCTGAAAGAACCAACTCTTTGCTCCATTGATTCTTTGTATTGTCCTCTTGGTTTCTATTTTGTTGATTCCAGCCTCAGTTTGATTATTTCCTGCCATCCACTCCCCTTGGGTATGTTTGCTTCTTTTTGTTCTAGAGCTTTCAGACGTGTTGTTAAGTTGCTATTATGAGATTTCTCCAAATTCTTTACGCAGGAACTTAGTGCGTTGACCCTTCCGTTTGGCACCTCTTTCATCGTGTGCCGTAAGTTTGGGTATGTTGTGCACTGATTTTCATTGGATTCTAGGAAGTCTTTCGTTTCTTCCTGTATCCTGTGGTGATTCAGTTATAAGTTGTTCAGTTCACATGAATTTGTTGATTTTCTGTAGTTTTTGTTGTTGAACTCCAACTTTAATCCATAGTGATGTGGTAAAATACAGAGGGTTAGTCCAATTTTTTTTATATCTGTTAAAATTTGCTTTGTGACTGAGGATATGGTCAATTTTGGAGAAGGTTCCATGAGATGCTGGAAAGAAGGTGTATTCTTTTGTGTTTGGGTGAAATGTTCTGTAAATATCTGTTAGATCCATTTGAGTCATAACTTCTATTAGTTTCATTATTCCTCTTTACTTTTTGTCTGGATGACCTGTCCATTGGTGAGAGTGGGGTTTTGATGACTCCCACTATTATTGTGTCGGCTTCAATGTGTGATTTAAGCTTTAATAATGTTTCTTTTACAAATGTGGGTGCCCTTCTATTTGAGTCATAGATATTCAGAATTGAGACATTGTTTTGGTGATGAATATGAAATGTCCTTTTCCATCTCCTTTGATTAATTTTGGCTTGAAATCTGTTTTGTTAGATACTAGCCTAGCTACACTAGCTTGCTTCTTAGGTCTGTTTGATTGGAAAATCTTTTTCCAAAACTCTTTGTTCTGGAGTAAAGTCTATCTTTGATGTTGAGGTATATTTCATGTATCCAACAGAAAGATGGATCCTGTTTTTGTATCCATTCTCTTAGCCTTTGTCTTTTTATTGGTTAACTGAGTCCATTTATATGGAGAAACATTAATGACCAGTAATTATTAATTCATGTTATTTACTGTTATTGGTGGTGGTTGTGATGTGTGTGTGTGTGGGGGGGGGGGGGGGGGGGGGTGTGTGCACGAGCGTGTATTTCCCTCTTTTGGGTTTTGCTAGTATGAGATTATCTGTTGCTTGTGTTTTTGTGGGTGTAGGTAACTTCCTTTGGTTGGAGTTTTCCTTCTAGTATCTTCTGTAGGGCTGAAATTGTGGACAGGTATTGTTTAAGTCTGACTTTCTCATAAAACATCTTGTTTTCTCTGTCTATGGTGGTTGACAGTTTTTCTGAGTATAGTAGTCTGGACTGGCATCTGTAGTCTCTTAGTGTCTGTAAGACATCAGTCCAGGCCCTTCTGGATATTAGGGTCTCCATTGAAAAGTTGAGTGTAATTCTAATATGCCTGCTTTTATATGTTACTTTGACATTTTTCCTTGCTACTTTTAATATTCTTTCTTTGTTCTGTATGCTTTGGGCTTTGATTATTATGTAGCATGAGGATTTTCTGTTCTGATCCAATCTATTTGTTGTACTATAATCTTCTTGTACCCTTAGCAGCATGTCCTTCTTTAGGTTGGGAAAATTTTCTCCTATGATTTTGTTAAATATATTCTCTGGATTTTTGAGCTCAACTTCTTATCCTTCTTCTATTCTTATTATCCTTATGCTTGCTCTTTTTGTACTGTCCCATATTTCCTAGATGTTTTATGTTGGGAATTTTTTAGATTCAACATTTTCCTTTGACTGATGAATTGATTTCCTCTATCATGTCTTCGATGACTGAGATTCTCTGTTCCATCTCTTTTATTTTGTTGGTGATGCTTGCATCTATAGTTCCTGCCCACTTACTCAGATTTTTCATTTCCAGAATTCCTTCCATTTGTGTTTTCTTTATTGCTTCTATTTCCATTTTCAAGTCTTGAAGACTTTCCTTCAACTGTTCTTTGTTTTTTTTTTTGTTGTTGTTGTTGGCTTTCTTGGCATTCTTTAAGGGCTTTATTGACTGCCTCCAATTTTTTATCCTTCGTTTCCTTGATTTCTTTAATGAATTTTTTATTTCCTCTTTAAGGACCTCTATTATCTTCATAAAGTTATTTTTAAAGTTGTTTTCTTGTGCTTCAGCTGCATTGGAATGCTCAGGTCTTGCTGGTGTAAGACAACTAGGTTCTGGTCATGTCATATTGCCCTTTCTGTTATCTACTGTGTTCTAACACTGGCATTTAGGCATCTGGATTTGAGATGCTTATAAGTCTAGTTTTGCTTCCTGCATTTGTCTTTGTTGGGTGAGTGATTTGTTCTTTGGTTTCTGTTTCCTTGGTCTTCTAGCCTAATTGGCCAAGGGTTCCAGTGGCTTTGGGTCCAGTAGATTGTCTCTGCTGGGATTTTTGGTGTCTTAGGTCCCTAGATCTGGCCTGGACTCTGGTAAAGCCAAAGTCTTCTTTCAAAGTTGTAGACCAGAATATTGAGCCTGTGGGAAGGGTTGAGTCTGGGGTTTGAGGGCAGACTTTACTGAATGTTAGCAGACAATGTGTGGTATCTTACCTGGAGTCCCAAGGACCAGCCTGATTTCCAGTAAAGCCTAAGTCTTCTTCTGAAGTTGTAGGCCAGAATATGAGGATCAGAGGAGGGGTACAGTCTGGGGTTGTTGGGCGGTACTTAAGGAATGTTAGCTGGCAGTGGGCAGTGTCTTATCTGGGTACCTAGGACCAGTCTAGCCTCTGGTAAAGCTGCAGGGGATGTGCCCTAGGGATCAGGGTCTTGGGAGTAGGGGACTTTGGCTGGGAGGCTGGTCACTCACCTGTTCTTCAGACTGGTGTGGACTGGACCTGGGCCAATGGAGTCTGCCAGAGTTGTGGAGAGTGGATGACGACAGGAAGAATGATGAGGTGGGAGGGGTTTGGCAGTGGACTGGGTCTTGAGAGAACAGAATCCAGGTGGTAAAGGCATTCCAGTTGACAAGCAGGTCACTGTGGGGGTATTGTGTTCCCCAAAATATTGTGCACACTAATAAACTTATCTGGGGTCAGAGACAGAACAGCCACAATGTTAAACATGAGGATAGGCAGTGGTAGCACATGCCTTTAATCCTAACATTCCAGAGGCAGAAGTCCATCTGTTCAAGGATACAGCCAAGCATGGTGACTCACGCCTTTAATCCCAGAAAGTGAGCCTTTAATCCCAGGGAGTGGTGGTAGAAAGCAGAAAGATATATAAGGTGTGAGGACCAGAAACTAGAAGCATTTGGCTGGTTAAGCGTTCAGGCTTTCAAGCACAGTTCAGCTGAGACCCATTCTGGATGAGGACTCAGAGGCCTCCAGTCTGAGGAAACAAGACCAGCTGAGGATCTGGCAAGGTGAGGTAGCTGTGGCTTGATCTGTCTCTCTGACCTTCCAGTGTTCGCCCCAATACCTGGCCTCAGGTTTGATTTTATTAGTAAGACTCTCTAAGACTCCTGCTACAGGTCACTCACCTGCTCCTGGACTGCACAGAGCAGTGAAATTCCACTGGTGTTGGGGACAGGGTCCAGAAGTGGTGCTGATGCTGAGATGGGAGGTAGAGAACCACAGAATACACCCTGAGGACCAGGGTCTGGGGAGTGGGGCAGCTCAGCTGGGAGGCAGGAGTGACTGGCATTATGAACATTTGGCATCAAGGGGGATTACTGAGACAAGCACAGCTTAACAAAGCTCAAGGAGTTTTTGTAACACTCTTGTTTGTCAGTAGGAATGAAAATACAGCTTTATCCAAGAAGAGGGAAGAAAATCCAAACTTTAAGAAAACTGTACAGTGTTATGCTTTTATCTGCAATCAGTATGATTTTTCTTTCTTGTCTGTAACACTGGCCATTAATCTTCCCAAGTGGCCAAGTAGAAATCTGGGTTGTCAGCTATGCATAGCTTCATGTTCATGGGCGGCTAGGAGCATAATTTAAAGTTCAGCTTGCTGAATCACTGAACAACTCCCTTTCTCTGAAAGAAGCTCACTTTGATCCAAACCTGTCAGACTGACAGCGGCCGAGAGATCTTTAGTGAATTGAGTTTAGCAGCATCATCAGTTTTCAAGGCAAGGAAACATGTTTTGATTGCAGCTGGAAATGCTTTGAGGAACATCAGCTGTGCCCAGGAACGGCATCCTTGATGTAATCAGCATTTTGGTAAGATAGAACTCAACTTCTGTTGAGGATAGTCTCATTTCTTTTTTTTATTGTGTCATCTTTTTCATTTAACATATGCGATATTAGATATTACTATGGCAATTTGAACAAAGTATATTTTAGTGATTTTTCCTTCCCCCTCACCTCTTCCACTGCATTACTCATCCTCTCCATAGAGTCTTGCTTTCCCTATCGTTTGATCTCTTTCATGTACCATGTGTCCTTCTGTCTACCCTCATACTTTCCCATCATCCATTTCAGCCTCTCTGGTCTCTTTTCCAGTTCTGATTTGCCAACATGTACACCTGTTTGTATGTAGGCGTACACCACTGACTAGGAGCCACATATGCTTTCATTTAGTAGTATACTTCCCAGATCCATCTGTTTCCCTACAAATTTAATGATTTCATATTTCTTTGTGACCGAATAAAATTTGATTGTGTGTATGTGCTAGAGTCTCATTATTCGTTCATCTGTCCATGAGACAACTAGGATGGTTCCATTCCCTTGCTCTCATGAATAGAGCATTAATAGACTCACGTGTGCAAGTATCTCTGTAGTAGGATATGGAGTCTCTCAGGTAATACGGGTGTTCCTGTGGCACAGTGCAGTCACCACTAGGAAAGTCACAAGGAATCCTAACAGGCCAACAGTGGTGTGGCATAACTAAACGCATCTCACTCCAGGTTAGAGGAAAACCACTAGCATAAGAGTCATCTACACACACAACTATTTATGTCTGTTTGAACTGTTATGTAAAACAAGAAGAAAAAGGTGGAAACCCCAGATACAAGCAAAATTCCATACCTAGCTAGCTGTGGGACTCTGGACTAAGAACATGACCTCTCATCGAGCAATAGTATTCATACAAAGATGGTATGGCTTTGTGGTAGTTTGAATGTAATTGGCCCCTATAAGCTCACAGGGGGTGGCACCTCCTCAGAGGTGTGGCTTTGTTGGAGTAGGTATGGCCTTTTTGGAGGCAGTATTTTACTATGGGGGCAGGTTATGAGGTTTCCTATGCTCAGGATACCACCCAGTGTCTCAGACAACTTCCTGTTGCCTGCAAGATATAGAACTCACAGCTACTACTCCAGCACCATGTCTACCTGCACACCACCATGCTCTCCACCATGATAATAATGAACTGAACCTCTGAAACTTTAACCAAGCCATCCCAATTAAATGTTTTCTTTATAATAGTTGCCCTGGTCATGGTGTCTCTTCACAGCAATAGAAACCCCAACTAAGATGGGCTTACTCTACTTACCACACCACATTCGTATAAAGTTCAAATGAAGTTATGTATATGCATTTGACATTCAGTACTGAAAGGTTGTATGAGAGACCTCTTTAGAGCCTGCTGCTCCATTTGACCTTTCCACATTTTCAGTATCACCTTCCTCTAAAAGCAGTTCAAGAGAAGATGGCCTTCCTCCATCTTCCTAAAGCAGCTCACAACTTTCTTTCAGACTCCTATGAGTGACTGTCTTGCACTTCGAAGTTTGGATCACCCTTGGATTCTCCTATAAACTGACACTACCACAAAAGGGACCCACATTTCTCAGAAGGGACAGCTTTTCTTATACTTCGTTTGCCTTTTGTTACTCTGACAACTCATACACCCAATGCCAGGCTATTATGTTGACAGATCAAGAAGTGTTCTGCATGATAAAAGTGTACATTGCATACTATAGCAGAAGGAATGAGATTAATTCTATAAGCATAGAGCTCCGCAATGTCCATAGGTATAACATATATACACACAGAGAGACACAGGACACATGCAAGCATGCCAGCACACACATGGGCACAATACACACATGCAAGCATACACACACACACACACACACACACACACACACACACACACAATTTCCCTTCAAAACCAGGCAGCAATGGACATACTAAACCATGTCCTCTGTCTTCTCTTCCTTTTCTTGAACCTACACATCTCAAATCCAATTTAATTTCTTGTCATCCATTACAAAGTAGGCTTTGTTTCTGTCAATCAGCCCCTGTTATATGAGTCTGGATAATAATGTAAACCACATCACTCTGTTCCAGTTCTCTGCCTTAAAGGATAATTCAAATTTCTGAAATGCTTTTTAAATGTGGTTCTGCAGGTAGGTTGTTGTGGGTGTGGCTCTGTGTTAGAGTTCTTAAGGTTAGAGATTGAAGTCTCAAAAAAGAAAGAAAAAGCTAACTGATCAAGAGTGACAGAGAAAGAACATGAACTTCGAGTGAGTAGTGAGGTGGGAGGGATCTGGGAGGAGTTGGTAGGAAGAGGAAAGAAAATGATCAAAATTGTATTGTAAGAACATTTTAATAAAATTAATATATATATATATACATATATAGAGAGAGAGACAGAGAGAAACCTTTCTTTGCAAAAATCAGCAGTATGCTGATTTTAAGACAGACTATAGAACTATATAAATTAAAACAGCATGGAATGAGGATAAAAATTGATGCAGAGATAATTACAGGTTGGGAGAGGTCCCTCAAATATGTCCATACAACTTGCAAATGATTTGCAAAAAAAATAATAAAGAAAAACTTTCACTGGAGATGACAGTGTTTCACTACATGGGTGTCAGAGAAATGAACCAGGTACAGAAGATTGAACCTAGATCCAATCTCTTAGTTTGTCCAAAACTGTATTCAAAATGAACCAGTCCTACATGTGGGAACTGAATTTCTGAAACTATTATGAAAAAGGAGGGAAAATACTTTAAACATCCGTGTAGTAAAAAAATATTTTGTTTTGACTCAAAAAAATGTAAAACTGAAAATTAGTATTACATCAAAGCCAAAAAGGTATCCATGGAAAACAATAAACAATGAGGAAAAGGCATTTGCCAACTCTCCTCCTGAAAACAAAAAATGATTAATATCCAAAATACACAAAGAACTCAAAAGACTTAACACAGAAAATAAGCTATTGAATTAAAACTGGGCAGATTATCTAAATAGGTATGTCTCAAAAGAAGAAACATAAGTGGCCACCAGATGAAAATAATTCACTGTTTTTAGTCACCAGAGACCAGCAAGTCAGAACTACGGTGAGCTGTTATTATATCTGCTAAATGGCTATTATGAAAAAATAGTGATGAGGGGAGTGGAAGGGCTCTTATAAATGCAGGTTTGACTGTAATTTAGTCCACGAATTAATTACAGATAACATTAATCTGAAAACTAAATCTGCATCTACCGTATCATCTCATTACCCCAATCTGAACACATATCCAAGGGAAGTAAAATCAGTACATTAATGTGATGCCTGGATGTTTAATATTTTTGTGTATAGTACTATTCTCAGCAGCCAAGATACGGAAACAATCTAGGCACCCATTTATAGATTAGTATATGTACACAAATGGAACTTTATTAGATTATATTGCCATATAATGCATTAAACATGTTATAATTTATATCAAATAAGAAAGGGTTCTGCAGCCACTTTTTTTGCAAAATGAATTGAATTACAGGCCATTATATTAAATGAAATAAGCCAGAAACAGAAAGATGAGTACATCATGATGTATCATTTATGGATGCCAGCATGGGTGCTAGAACAGTGATAATTAGAATCTATGTATAAAGTTGATCATTCTCTTCTTTATGCATGTATTAAAACATCAGACTGGACCCATAAATATACATAATCAAAACAGGTCAATAAAGACAATAGATATTTTTAAAAGTCAGAATCATGTTAAAAGGACAAAATTGAGAACTTTTCAAATTTATTGTTGCATATTAATGATGTTTGAAATATTAAATATAGAAATGTCAGATACTTGTCAATTAAAGGTAGAGCAAATGCTATATTAACTTAATAGATCCTAGAAATGTATTTGAGAAAATTCTCATGTGAGTAATACTAGGATATGTGAAACTTGTGCAATTTAAAATTGATTATACCATCATTTAATATATAAGCATATTATGTATATTATACACAGACATACATAAAAATATCTGATGACCAGGGTATGGTATGTTCCCCACACAGAAACATCCAAACAGAAAATGTGTTATTGTGTGGGAAAAACTACTGATGGCTGTCTATGAGAACATTCTTTAGTTTCAAAGATACAAATATAGTACAGTTAAAAATATATGTTTATGTATGTAAAACAATATATACATTTATATGTTTATGTGTGCAAAACAATAGCTGGGAAAGGGAAGATGATTCTGTGGTGTTTGGCATGTAAGTGTAAAGCATGAGGGATGTAGTGTGGATCTCCAGCACATGTGGAGATGTGCCTGGCATAGTAATGAGCACCAGTAATCCCAGCACCAAAGACAGAAATATGGATTGTGGGTACTATATGGCTACCCATCCTAGCCAAACTAGTTAGCCTGTGGTTCAGTGAGAGCTTCTGTCTCAAAACACTATGTGAAGAAGCAATCAATGAAAATATTCTGAGATATTCTGATAACCTCTGAACACCACACCCACTTACATAGATAGACACACTTGTATACATTCATACACCAGACATACACACATCATCATCATCATTATCAGCAACAACAAAAATGTACTACAGACTACACACGTATTAGTCAGAATAGATTTCAGAATAGTAACCACAAAGATGTGGTTACTACAGATAAAATAATATTTTCTAATGAAAAAGGGATTAAGTTTAAAAAAAATTTGAACAAAATGTGTCTATAAACAGAGCAAAAACTAAGAGAAATTGAGCAGAAATAAATAATTCAATGAAATAATTGAAGATTTCATTTCCTCCACTTTAATAACAGACAGAACAAATTGCATTTCTAATTACCTGTGTGTGTGTGCTATGTGTATGTGCACACACATAAGCTCATGCTATATGTATATATAGTACATGCTCACATCTGTGAAAACCAGAGGAGAATACTGAGCGTTGAACTCTAATATTCTCTCCTTTAATCCTTTGAAACTAAGTCTCATTGAACTTGGAACTTGACTTACAGCCAGCAAGCCTCAATGATCTTCTTGCCTGTGACTCAGACTTCTCTCCAGGGTCTGTAACTGTGTCAGAGACTGTTTAGAGATTCCAATTTTAGAAATACTGTTCTGTGTAACTTTTCTTATGGAAATGGCAGACTTGTAAGAAGGCAAGATGAATAATAACACTTTTGTGTGTGTGTGTGTGTGTGTGTGTGTGTGTGTTTAGACAGGATTTCCCTTTGTAGCTGTGGCCGTTCTGGAACTCACTTGGTAGACTGTGCTGTCCTCGAACTCATAGAGATCCACCTGCCTCTGCCTCCTGAGTGCTGGGATTAAAGGCGTGCACCACTACCACCCGGCTTCTTTCCTTTTTTGAGAAGACTCTTCTTTAGCCCAGGCTGGTCTTGGGCACACTAACTTACTAATTAGCAGAGGATAACCTTGAACTGTTGATTTTCCTGCCCCTACCACCTGAGTTCTGAGATTATAGTTGTGTGCTACCACGCTTGTGTTTAATGCAGTGCTAAGAATCCAACCCAGGGCTTGCCTTCCATGTGATGTCAGAAAATCACTCTACCAAATGAACCATATCTTCAACCCTCTAATGCACAGTGTATGTCCTGTCTCTCTCTTGACATCCCCCCCCCC